>JABUQX010078365.1:0-12500 GCA_015478945.1 Trachelipus rathkii
GTGCGCTCCCTTCCTTATATATATATATATATATATATATATATATATATATATATATATATATATAAAGAGACACATTATAAAATTTTTAAAGATTCACAATTTTTATATTTATTTATTAATTAAAAAAATCGCAAATATTTAATTCGTAGAAAAAGTGAAATGTAGACGCGAAATACCTAAGGTCCAAATTTAAACTTGCATGAAAAAAAGTTATATTCTTAATTAAACATTTGAGATACTTATCAATAATTCTGGACCTGTAAAGATTCTGTAATTACTAATATTACTGTCACTAGGAAAGAAGCAAAGAAGCAGAAGCGTCGGTAAAGAGACAGACTTTTTGTCCCCTTCAACGCGTTTTTGAGAGAGGAATGTGGGTGAAATTTATAGATGTATCTCAGGAATTAGCAAATAAATATACAGAACAAACATAAAAAATTTACAGAATTTATTACAATATACAGAATTTATGATGATTGTAGATTGCAGAGAATAGAGAAGACAAAGTCTTTAAACGTAGGAAATTCGCAAGACTCCAAACATTAGTAACATGAGAATACACAAGAACCTATACCCAAATGGTCGACAGGAAAACCTAACCTTACTTAACTTAACCTAACCTAACTTAACTTAACCTAACTTAACTTAACTTAACCTAACCTATCCTAACTTAACTTAACTTAACCTAACCCAACCTAACCTAATTTAACTTAACTTAATCTAACCTAACTTAACTTAACCAAACCTAACTTAACCTAACCTAACGCCTGCTGCGGGGTGGACAGGAAATTTTTTTGATGTTGTCTCTACCCTTTTTCCTGTCGATCCATTTGGGCTAGTCCCTTACAGAACCTCGTTGCAAATATAAGGGGAACATCATTCTTTGGCTGAAAATTGTAAGAGGGTATAATAGGGTTGGTTTTTTGAGCGCTCAAATGACAGATTTCGGTAAAGGAGAAGAAGAAAGGTTTAGAGGACGAAAAGTGATATTCTATAAAGTGGAAATTAAAATAGTCAAAGTAAATGTTTCAGATAAGAATAAAGAAAGAAAAACGAACACCAGAACAATTCGACGATACGTGACTGAGCCTTTAGGCTAAGGTTTCACAGGTATTACTTTACTATTCTTAGGAGCAAGTTTTTTTTTATTGCTAAAATAGTTGCGTTAGAGAAATGGATACCTAAGAATTAAAAACCTCACTAGTTGATGCGACCAATTAAAATACTGCTATGGCAGCTATGAGCGTGCACGACGTGCAGTAATGCACTGCGCAGTTCATTAGTAAGAGTGATAAGCCAGCTATATGCGTCGATTTACTGCTCGAAAACTGGAACCTGTCCAATTCACAGAGTACTCTTTTTTTTTACTACAGTGTGTTATCATTCTGTCGCAGGAAATTACTAGTTATAGCTATAGCCACATTCCATCTATTAAGGTTGGGTTTATTTTCGTGCAGATAAAAAATGCTCTTAGGAACAGTAAAATACCTGTCTGTGAAGTCTACGCTTTAATTAAAAGCATATGGCACTCACTCATGTGCTTTTCAATTCAAAATGCATAGTAACTCACCTTTCCATCCCTTCAACGATATCCAGGACTACATTCTCAAAGAGAAGATATTCATTGTCCAACAAACAGTTTACATTAGGTCAAAAAGGACTACCCATTTTGCAGAAACTGCTCGAACGGACGGCAGCTAACTTTGGTGTAAGTAAATAAGTCCTTCTTGAAAAATATAGGTTCGAGTTCTCATCCACACTCAAGATTGCATTCACTTTGATTTTGCCACAATTAAATTTGACAATAAAATTACGATAAAGAAAAATCTTAGAAATTATTTTTCATTTTTAGTGGGGCGACGGATATTCTTCCTACTCCTACTTCCGACTTTTTCTTGTAAATTTCTGATATTCGACTCCAGACTTCTTCCAAAAAAAAATAAAGTTATATTAAAAAAACTATTGTAAACTTTTAACTATTAGTCGTAAATTTTAATTAATAATTAATATATAGTAGATAAAATTTTAGTATATATATATATATTACTATATTTTTATTTACTTATCTCTAAACATTTAATTAATATTTTAATATATATATTAAGTGTTAATTATATATATTTATTATTATAATAAGTATACAATCTATATTTATATTAGATACAGTATATTGAGTGTTTATTAAAAGTGAGATTTATAGTGTTCTTATTAATATAAATTTGTTCAAATTAAATTGTTTTAATTTAATATCGATAACAAGATTAAAGAAAACGAAAATAGATGTGTAAACATTTATTCATATATAATATGTTGTTTTGTACCTTTACAGCCTCAAATATGTAAGATAAGTGGTGTATATGTACTAGACTTTTGCTAACGCAGTGAGTGATTTCCATGTGAGTTAATTGATAAATGTTTATTAAAAAAAATTGTTATACATATGTGAGATATATTATAATTTTCTACTTAAGTTGTAAAAATTATATCTATCAATATAAATTATTTAAAAATAATTTGGTATTTTTAATTTCATTATAAATATATAAAAAAGAATAGATATATCAATAGTGATTCTCTTTATTGACTATGCTAAGCTTCGCTATTTTGTTTAACAGATTTTTATGGTATATTCGGTTTTTACGTGCGTATGTCGTGTTGAGTTATTGGTCTACTATAATTATTAAACTCGCGAGCATTTTAGGTACATGTATTTTATTGCAAAAATTTTTTGACTGTAAGCACTGCAACCAACTCCTTGAATATAGTTAGATACATGTCTAAACATGATATCTTGTGATAAGGAACATATAATCACCGATTCACAATGAATAAACTTTGGTTTTAAAACTCTTTACAGGGTACAAAGATAAAATATTTTATAACGCAACCGGAACAGATCATATATCATATATATCACTCATTAATAAGTATTTACTAGGTGTATTATTACAAGTTCGATAGAGTAGATCTCATATAGAGGTAAATCGGAAAGTAAATACCCGTACTATAGTCTATCTATAAATTGTATTTATAATGAAAGCGGAGTCTATTACGAAGGACTTTTCAAAATAATATTCGAACAACTACCTAGTGTAATTGGAAGGTATAGAAGAAAAAAAGGCGATAATATTAACAAAACTCACTTAAGTTTTATTATATTGGTGACTATGGGTATATTATATAGAAACACCCACTATAATGTAAGTAAGATATTGCATTTCACCGATACAGTTATGAAGCAAGTCATCCTGCGGAGACCAGATTAGAAGAAACGATTTTGATATCAATAGATATCAATTATCAGATTGTTTACTGAGAAATTTATCACATTATATCAATTATATGGTTCGAGTTATTTATGGTAGGCGCAGTAATACTTTAGGAAAATTATACCTTTACAGTTGGAGATGTAATTTCCTCCACGTATCTCTATTACCTCAGCTCCAACAGATATGCCGTCAAAAAGTGGTATTTTTTAAATTATTTTCATACTAACCCTTTTCTTCTCATATCCAAATGAAATTAATGCCCAGCCTACTTCACTTTGAAAGAAGACAAGTCATTACATCTACGGAAGAGTAAGACTGAGAATTTTAACGAATTTATGTCCAAAGCCTACAGTGGTAAGTAATACTTTTATTATTTACGAGATATTTTTTATATAAGAAATGGTAAACATTATTATTATTAATATTGGAGCTAGTTTCATAGGAAGAGTTTTTACAACTCACACACTAACTCCTAGTGTTTCAAGTATAGTCAACATCTGATGGTGGCTATCGGGCGGAGAGTGAGGGGTGCAGAACTCTATTTATCTTACGATGCTGATATTTGGGGTGATTGTCTGGTGGTAATGGATCTCAGGATGATTATTTGGTGTAGATAGTGTAGCATGGTGTCTACTGTTACATGATATATGTCAAATAGACAATCAGATAAATTCAGTCAAATGACACTACATACATCTAGTAAAGCAGCTAACAATAAAAGTTACAATATAAATAAGTGAAGCCTGTAGTGATTCGTTTAATATATAGTCAATATAAGATGGCTTACAATCGGAAAACTAGTAATAGCAGAGTCTGATTATGCTGCTTATTATACGCGTAATAATCAACTATTGCAAACTTACATATCAATAGTCTTCAGTAATTCGGCTCGTAGATACTTACTCTTTCCTATTTAGATATCACTATGCGCTTCTAGATTATTCAATAGCCTTAATAATTATCACTTATACGCATGGTAAAAACCCTTCCTATTTCATACTCTATATTGTCAGATTATGTGGGTTGGATGTTGGTTGCCGGCGCGCTAAGTGCATATAGTGCGCTTCTATTTTAAGTGTTGTCAAGGGATTAGTAGGAACCTCTTAAGCACTTGTCTGAATACATATTGTAAGCCTGATGGAGGATAAAATTTTGCATTGGTGACTATTATAATTTGTGTATGATAGTGAATGTGATGGAATTCATTCGCATGACGAAGCTCACGCGATTACAACTTTTTTCAGTTGGTAGTAATTGTGGTAGGGAAAGGTGAATGGTACAATTAAATCCTTTGTATATTTAACACATAAATATAAATTACATATTCTACTGCACGTCTTGAGTCGTTCAAAGTAGTGTTTCTGGAGGAGGGTTTACTGTCTGTCTAAATTGTGTTAAAATGGCTAAACAAAGATATAAGCTGCTAATATGGTTATAGGCAATATTAGGATGTTTAGGTAGTTTCAGATTTTTACGGTGTAATGTTACATAATTTATCTTTGATCTTAAGCATGCGTGTATATTTACTCACTGAGAGGGAAATAGGTGATGTGTGATGTGAGGAGATCCTTGAGGACTCTACAAGCGTGTTTTATTGATAGAAATTAGATCGCTGGTGAGTACTATGCGCTGTGAAAATGAGAGACAATACATCACGGAGCAGTTGTATTAAGGGTGGTTATGGGTAATTAGATGCACAAGGCTGACTGCTCTATTGAGTATGGAATACTATAGCTTTTTCGCGCACAGTCATTAGCTCTGGAATATTAAAGTCGTCTACACTCACATCGGTATTGTGGAGCATGGGAACGGGGTCTCTGGGATGGTGGGTCATTTGTGGCTGTTTGTGTAGCAGCACTGCACTTCTGAATGATATAATAAAAGCGTGAGGTGGTTGCACATCACATTGCAGATGTATCTCAATTCAAAGTCTTTCACCAGTCTTTCATGTGGGTCTCCTGTAGGTCTATTAGTGTGATATGTCATAAGTCAAGATAGAAATATGCTCTCTTTCTACTCAGCAGTCAGACGAATGGCAATTTTCATTCACTTGGTAAGATGCAAGTGCTGAGGTTCGGCGCGGACAATGAGGAGGGTTGGAGTTCTCCCTTTCGTGATTTCGATGCATTGTGTCTCTTTCTGCTACCATTATGGCTCTCTTGAAAGTTGCTATCGCATTGACACTCTGTTCGTCGAGCACGTCATGAACTCCCACATCTTTCATATTAGATAGATAGTCGTTGGCACAGTAATAGATGTGCAGTTATACTAGTGACTTATATGTAACATTCTCATACATACACTAACTCAGATACAAGTACACGTTAGGGCATGTATTTTCAAAATTTCAAAATTTTCGTTAGAAAAATGTGAATTCTTTACGTTTCACATAATCTTACTAACTATTATGACATATCATATATTCTTTCAGAGGGTAATAATATTATCTCTCTTTACAGAAAAGACATTATAAATTTATCCTTAAGTAACCTTATTACCTTAGTAAGATCACTATCAGATTTTATTAGAAGTATATTCTTGGATACAGATATGGATATGTATACGCTGCTATATCTTTATTGTTTTGCATAACTGCTGATCTTCTTTATTACAGGAAACAGCCAAATCACTCATATCAATAAATGATTAGCCTTCTCACGTTATGGAATACTAAGAATGAAAGATAGCAAGAAGATAGGAATGGAGAAAGTGACACGACTGATAGATCGAGTAACAAAAAGAAAGATAAGAAGAAGTAGTAAAGAAATGCGTGGTTGCAGCGTAGGCATGACAGACGAGAAGATATAGTAAGAAGAAAGAAGAGAAAAATAATAATAAAGAAAACACTTGAAAATTAGGAGATAATCGTATTACAAATTTTTTACGTAACTAGTAGGATATAGTTGTTTTTACTTTATTAATGTTTTTCATTAATGATTTTTTGTAATGAGATTATAATATTTAATTATTTTTATATAGTGAGGTCATATACTTCGGTTGTAACTGATCGTATTAGTTGATACTAATGCGTAAGTGAACAAGGACGTAAGTCGGAATTTATTAGTTTAAATTATGACTAAGTATTGTTGATAAATAATACGTAATATGATGTTAGTAGTTAAGTGAGTATTTATGTATAATCTTTTACTATTATAATTATAAGTAGTATTTAAGTTAAAGTTACTAATATATAATTAAGTTATAATTATAGTTTAGTAACTTAGAAGAAGAAACCCATTAATAGTTATACGTAGTATTATATATAATATAGTATCATGTGTGGTGGTATAGTAAGTAGTATGTAGTAGTTGTTAGTTAATGATAGTGTGTAGTTAAGTTAGCGGAAAAGGTAAATTTTTGAAATCCCGTTATTGAGTTGAAAGACCAGAGACACCTTACACGATCATTATTTAATTTATCTTTTATAATTATTATATAAATATGAAATATAATTAATATATATAGTTTGACTAAGCTTAATATACTTTTGAAAACTTGCATTATACATTTTTAATTTATTACTATCAATATTATCAGGTGTTTCTGAGACTGAGAGCCGGAGCCGGTAGCCGGAGCCGGAGCCGGTGCCTTAGCCGGATATATACATATAAAATTATAATTTTTAAATCGAAAATTTGGATAATGTCATCCAGTCAATGTTGTGGAAATATTATATAATATATATATAATATATAATATATATATTAAATATATATATATTATATTAATACTATATAATTAATTATATATAATATATATTTAGTATTATAATATTATATATATATTTATATATATATATATTATTATATTAATATAAATTAACCTATATACCTATATAATCTTACTTATATATAATTTATATATAATACTATATATTATATAACTCACATTGTTAATTAATATATATATATATATATATCATCACGTATTTACTAACTCACATAGTAGTTACTGTACTCTGTGGATCCGATAGCTCACTCAACTCGAAACTCCCTCTCAGAATTATCTACCGAGATCGACTCTAAAATAATCTTTATCACTGTACTTACCAGGTTTTGTGCTAAGTACCTCAGAGTAGTAGTAGTATAAATAATAAATCTTAGTAATAATATTAAAAATTAAATATAAAATGAACACGCACAAAATATATTAATTTTTTTAAATAATTTAAGAAATAGCAAAAAAAAATTTATTTTGTTATAATTAATTCATTATTATTATTTTATTATTATATATTTTAATATATATTATTACTTTATTAATTTATATTTAATATTTATTATTTATATAATTTATTTATTATTAAATTTAATCATTAATTATTTTATATTATACTTTAAATACATAGAACATAGAACATAAAACATAAATAATTGTTGTAATTTTAATTTATTATTTTTCCTTCTGACCTATTTAATATAAATGAATAAATTATTTAATCATTTCTTCTTCAGCGTCATCCTTCCTCTCTTTAACTTTCCTCGAACGAAGCCCTAGAGAGGTGTGACTTCTCCTTCTATACCCGAAATCATTCCATTGGTGATTGCATCTCACTCACAAATAATACATTAATGACCTGCCAGAAAAAAGGTATTCCCAAAACCAATTCTATTATCTTTACTATTATAATTCTATACGTTGTTAGTTAGTATATCACTGACGGTAGCGCGTGGCTCTCATAGGGGGGTTGGAGGGTTGGTAATGTTACTGCTCCAATGGTAGAATACGAAGGCGAATAAATAATATGACTACTATAATCAGAGGTCACTTATTACTTCACAGTGAGGTTTGTCAAATGGAATGTGAATAATAGGTACTGAGGGGTGGTAATAACGGGTATAGTGGCAATCTAGGAGTAGTTGTAGGTAGGCATCGTGTAATAATATTGACTCAATGTTTTATCAAAATAATTCATATAAATAATATAACTACTACTCTATATCCAAATTTATTCAAATATACTCTGACTAAATGAATAATTTTCCAGCAGGTTTTTAAAGGTAAATCGATATTCTACAATTTACTTCGTCAGCGGATAGCGAAGGTCGACTCGCTCGCAAAATCACACAACCGAGAAACAAGGTCTTCCTCGTAGCAACTGAATAACTTATATATATCTATATTATACAATATATATATAGTTAATATATATATATATAATTTAATTATAATATAGTAACACATTTTCATAATAATAATCAATATAATAATAAATATTATATATATTTAATTTTCTATTTTTATTAGCCTAAATTAACCTAACATATATAAATTTATTTATAGAATTAGATTAAAATATTTTATATACAATACGATATGTAATATAATAAAATGTATAATATTTATTATATATTAATAATTTCATCATTTCTATATTTATAGCAATCTCATTGATGAAATAATTGCACTTGCCAATTGAGGCGCTATTTATAACCTATATAGGTATATAGCAAGAAGCAGAAGAAATGATTATTGCTTATAATATTAGAATAACTCGTGTACCACTATAACTATCATTTAATATTCTTTGCTTAAAATTTATAGATTAGTATTTTATAAACAACAAAAATTACTGTAATATTTATAAAAAACGATAATTCGATTTTAGTCCTACTAATTATTTCTTATCCACTAGATTGGCTATTGTGATAAAAAGATTCATTATTTGTTACAATAAAAAAATTAAAGTTATTAGATAATCATTTATAGTATAAGTACTCATCGAATCATTAAGCCCAGGATAACGCTTCTCTACTCTCTAGTAGTTCTTATATATAGTACTTTTGGTAATACCGACGAGTAGCCGTGATCATAAGATAATTATTTTATAAAATAGCCATATATATAGTATATATATGAAACTATATCTACACCGTCTCGCACAACTAATATCTTGCATATTCATGACGAAATATGTGGCTAGCGGTACAGAAGCTAAAATTACTAAGCAAATAAGGCGTTTACGAATCATAGAGAGTGATCATGTGACTGATACGGTGTGCGGCTAGTGCGAAGACAGAGTGGCTGGCTTTCAATGGTATAGTTCTACTCTAACATTGTTGTGATTTTTTGTGGAGTGAAGAGGCAAGAGTAATAGAGAGAATTAATATCAAAGAACTCGCGTAGATCAAGAGGAAAGATCTGAACCATGCTGCGCAATCTCTGAGCTACTTAAGGCGTAGTACTCTTCATAAAGTATGTGGTGTATTATAAAGTGAGATGTCATTTTCGGTACATATATATCAACATTTTTCTTAACATCAATTATATTGTAAATTAATTTAATTGTTAGATATCTTTTGATCTTATGTAATTCAATTCATCTAATTATATATGATATAATATATATATATTATATATATATAATTATATATATATATATAATTATTTATTATATATATATATTTTATATATATATATAATATATGTATTATAATAATATATATTAATATCTATATTATATTATATATATATATATTATATTATCCTATTATATATATATATATAATTATATAAGTATTATATTTATATATATCCGTATATATATATATATAATTATAGTAATACTAATAATAATTATGCACATTCTTGTTACAAAATGAATGTTTTTTCTGGAATTCGATGAACATTTAGCTTAAATAATATTAATATAAATTATTAATTGGGAAGTACACTTAAAATAATTATAATACTTTTTTTTATATATAAATATAATAATACTAATATATAAATAAATAATATAATTACTCTGACTGTAAACAATAATAAATATATAATAAAAATGTTATTAAAATATTGCTCGATGAATGAAAGGGTGAACACTAATGAAAAATTAAAGTTTAAAAATGTAATATTAGAGAAATATAATATATATATATATATCTAATATATTCTAATATATTAATATATCATATATATATATATATATATTATATATAAATTAATATATATATATATATATACTATATTTATATAATATTCTTAATTAGTATAATATATATAATATATATATTATATATAACTATATATATATTATATATTAGTAATATTATATATTATATATTATTATATTATTATATATAATTTATATATAATAAAATATAAAAAAGTAGAAAGAGAGAATATGATATGAGCTTAGCAATGACATATATCTCTCTTCTATTCATCTCTTCTTATCTTCTATATAATATCTCTCTCTATATATAATATCTTATATATTCTATTGTATTATATCTATATTACTCATATTATACATGGACATTCTCCGTCAGATTTCTTTCTCTGTAAATTATTTGTGGTACCAAAGAAAGCATAAAATTTGGTCATTCTTTTATCTTCTACTTGTCTGTTAATTAATTACTGCAACTACAAATTCTAAACGCTCATGGTACAGAGCGTGTTTTACCTTTTCTTTTAAATAACCATGAAGCTTGAATTACAATTATAATCAAAAATACAATACATGTGAGGTTATTGCAGCCTCAAGTACAGGTTTTAGTGAGTTACGTCTCTACGATTTACATAGATTTAATACTTTAAAAATTTACTAAATTTGAACGGCCCATTCGTATTTAATATATATAAATTTGATTTGAAGAATAACGTTTCCGGATTGACCAATCTCTATATTTATTAGACTTATTTATAGGTTAATAAAACATCTTCTAAAGTAGGACAATAATACAATATTTTATTAATATCAAATAATACATTTTAGGAGAAAGATCCAACTGATAGCAATATAATTATATATTATATATATTTATCGATTATTTGAAAAGAAATTAGCTTTGAAAATAAAGACGAAATGTATGTCCTCTATATTTCATTCATCGGCCTTCTATTTTCATTATCATTCATATAAAATATATATTATATAAATTCAATATTATCTCACTGTATCAGGAAATCTGAGCTGCTTCACCCTCTACAACCCCTATCTTCTCCTCTCACCCTAATCATCTTTATCTCCTCTCTCCTGTTTACCTTATATAAGGAGTCACCTGTTACCTATCTCACCACATCTTACTTATACTTATATTCTTAGATCTGATTTTAAATATATTATTATTTTTAAAATATATGAATATTTATCTATATATGAACTAATATTTGTTTAGAGTTAAATGTTCCACTAAAATCGATATTCCTTAAATATGTTTGTCAGCTTTTCTGCATGATACTTGTTATATATGCTTTTAATGTTTTTATTGTGATTTTGACTTCATAGTAAAAGGTAGCTGGTAATTAAGTAATTATATATATATCTAAATTATAATAATATACTATGAATATATATTATATTCATATTTTATTTTTTTAATATTATATTTATAAGTATAGTTATAATATTCGTTATTAGTTTGACTTATTATTTTTAAATTGTGATTCCTCCATTATATCTTTATTATAAGATTTTTATAAGGAAAAAAATAGCAGTGTAATAATTTAATATGTTAAGTATTGTACTAACATTTTCAATTTCTTAATTAAGTTTAACAATACTAATTCACACATAAAATTAACCTGCTCTTCTCATCTCTCTCTCTATCTTACTCATATATAATCTATCGTTCTCTCTCTTTTCTCTTTCTATCTATCCTCGTCTTTCCCACTATCTATTCTATATTATCTTACTATTATATAGAGAAGAGAGAGAGAGAGAGAGAGATAACATAAAAATAAAAGGTCTTTTATTCCTCTAATTCGATATTAATTATTCTAATCAATAGTTTTCATCTTTCTAAATAACTTGTCTATAATAATACAGTCAAAGTGAGAATTAGTGAGCTTATTAGGCATATATTATATTACATAACAATAATAATAATAATTATCTCATCTCTCATCTCATCTTATCATAAATCATCTATAATCAATTATTCCAGGTTAATCTCATCTCTCTCTTGTATTAAGTCATCTTTTGTTCAGCATATAGGGCACATATCTAATATACGTCAAAGAGAAAAAATAAGCGATTAGTTCAGACATGAGAGTTTGCAAAGTGACTCTTCTCATATGATGCACATGAAATCAGGGAGTAGAGGAGACATTCTGGTGGGCATGGCAGAAGATACAGGATCAGTAGATCAGATCCAGATCTATGTGGAGGCGTAACTTGCAAGGTAGGTAGGAGTGCGTGATCTGGTGGTCGTGCGGCTCAGAATCGCAATCCGGAAGTAGGAGCATCTGTTCTCTCTCTCTCTCTTCTCGTTCATCATCCATCCC
>JABUQX010078365.1:20000-22500 GCA_015478945.1 Trachelipus rathkii
TTTGGAAGTAAAGCCTATATTTATTTTTACATTAAAACTATTTTTCTTTATCATGTAAAGTGTATATTTATTTTTACATTAAAATCTATTTTTCTTTATAATGTAAAGTCTATATTTATCTTTACATTAAAATCTATTTTTCTTTATCAAGTAAAGTCTATTTTTCTTTATCAAGTAAAGCCTTTGAGTGTTACGCTTCGACGAGTCGATGGACCCCAAAATTTCGTCATAGCAGATAGAATCGAAAGACTAGAGTGTACCGTGGTTGGAAGTGTCCTGACACTAAATTACTGGTGGAAATGGAGCAAAATTGACCACCCTGTGGAGAGGTATAATATATATATATATATATATATATATATATATATATATATATATATATATATATATATATTATATATATAATATATATAAAATAAATATTATAATGTCACTATAAGAATAAAATTAACATTTTAATATTTCTCAAAATTTATAAGCAATGTTAAATAAATTATAATTTATGTTAATTTAATTTTAAAATTTCAGTATACTATAATATATAATATATATATATAATTATATTATATCTATATATATAATATATATATATATATCATATATATATATATATTATATATATATATTGTAAAAATTCACGGGCAGAGCCTTTTCAAGGAGGGGTCATACATAAATACAATATGAGAAACTCACCCAAGTTCAAACCTAACGTAATTTTAACAAGTGGGCTCAGACATGAGCTTTAAAGAGAGAAAGATTAAATACAGCAGAAAGAACAGATGATGGCAAGGAGTTCCACAGAACAGAAGTGGCTGGAAAGAAGGAAAGAACCAAGTATTCTCGGGATTTCAATACTCACACAAAATTCATGCGAGAGTAAGGCACCCCTTGTGCTACGAGGGAAACGCATTTGTGGTGGAATACGAGGGGTCAATTCCCTCGAGCACCTGCTGTTAGAAGAATGTAGCCGGAGTTCCCCCAAATGTGAGAATAGTACTCCAAACAAGGGGGGGATAAAGCCTTTATATAACTGGAGTAGCTGTTCAGAGGAACAGAATTCCAGCAGCCTAAACAGAACTCCCAGCTTCTCTGAGGCAACCTTAGCAACCGTTGTAATGTGAGGTTTCCAAGACCATTCATTGTTTATGTTCAGACCAAGAGCGTTTATGTTGTTCTCAGGTGAGACGTTAGAGCCATCGAAGGTGGTAGGAAAATTGGAAGGAGTTTTTGATTCTGAGATATCAAGAAGTTAAGTTTTAAAAAAAGTTGAATTTTTCAAGATTTCTATGACCCACTTTGAAACCTCATCCAGATTGGCAAGAGCAGAATCGAAAAGTTGTATACATGTGGCAATTCTAGATGCAAAAGAGAGAGCATAATTTCAATTGAGTGGAAGAATGAAGAGTTGAGTCAAAGGCGTAAGATGAATTGAGTTAGAAGTGCAGCTGAGGAGATAGTTAATGAAAAGTAAGAGTAAAGTTGGAGATAAAACAGAAACTTGAGGAACACCACAATTAACAGGAAAGGAGGAAAGGGTCGTTACACCAACGAGTGCTGATATGGAGCGATCTGAGAGAAAACTTGATAAGAATAAGCAAAAATAAGAGGAAATTCAAAGGAATTTCTTTTATCCTACCATGTTGCAACTATTTTTTCTAAGGTAAAATAGTTTAAAGGACTTATCAGTTCAGTTCGGCAGCATTTTCATGTTCCCCTTCATGAACATGAGCATGTTAAAGTTTTCATCTAATAATGAACTCCTCTTGACTCTGCAGACATCCTTGCCAAGGGAGAACAATCGCTCCACTGCGGCTCTGAACGGCATTACAGTGTTGTACCTCAAGAAGAGATCAATGAGCATCTTCTTACTGTTGAAAGCTCGGTCTGCCAAGCTGTCCGTCGATTTGACCTACAGCCACACCTTTAGAATGCGAGCAGCTTTGCACTTAGTTGACCTTTGATGACCCTGACCTTCAGTGTAATCATCTACATTCCAGATGCTTGAGTAGTAGTCCGCCGTCTTCATATCCTCGGACTCGCTGCTGCTGGTACTGCTGACGTTCTCCACCCTCTAGATCAGCATGCCGGAATAACACCTCCACCTTCTTCTCCATCAGGGCCTTGACCTCTGACCTTTTGGTCATTCTTAGGTATCTCAGCCTCAATAGACTTCGCTGAGTCTCTTCGGTTTGATGCCGCACATTCTTTTGAGATGTCATTACTGATTCATTAGCTACTCCAAAATAGCAAAACACTACTGCTGCATGCTGAACTGCACTACTAAATTATATAATGAAAATATTACCTGTTAAGATTTAAAAATGGGGTTAGAACAGAGTTAATTAGAAAATTATACCTAAGTTGATTGTTCAAAAAGCAAATAAACGCGTAAACCGGAAGCGCGCAAGAGCAACTAACATCTCCCTACCCGACAGCTAGTGAGAGACTGAAGTTGAACGAACGGGCATGCGCATGATTCGAATATTGGTGGCACATGGCT
>JABUQX010078365.1:27500-30000 GCA_015478945.1 Trachelipus rathkii
TTTCAAAAAAAGACCAAATTAGTATTATTATCAGATACATAACTCAATCAGAAAAATCTTCTGGTGAAATAGAACTCAAAATTAATGAATCGTTTCTAATATTCACAAAGTCAATGACGAAACGAGTGAGGATTTTGAGCGTAAAGTTTTGGAATTTTTGAAAAAGAATGGAATAGATATAAAAAAATGTAGGTGGCAGGAGTACGGTGGTGCGTTCAGCACAATGAGTGGCCGGTATCATGGTATGCAAAAGAGTATAAAGAATATCGTTCCCAGTGCCGAGTACGTTCACTGTGCTTGCCATAACTTGAACTTGGTAGTAAATGATTCGGTAACACATATTCTCGAGATTAGTAAGTTGATCGATGTTGTGCAAAAAGAATTTGTATTTTTAAGTAAAAGCTTACCTCGTTGGCAGGATTTACATAAAACTTTAAAAGATGATTTCTCAGCGAAAAATTTATCTTTGAAAAAATTGTGTCCCACGAGATGGTCATCGCGTAATAATTGTCTTTTAGCTCTAAGGAATGATTTCAAATCTGTTATGAAATGCTTAACTAAAATTGTATTGCACAGCTCTAACAAGACAGTGGTATTTGAAGCTCCATTGATTAGAATCACCTTGATATAAATTTGAAGTAAAAGATGAGGGAAAGACACAATAAAAACGTGGTGGAATTGTCAATGGGGCACAGTCGGTTTGAAAGTTCGGTTTAAAGCAAAGTTTTTGGGTTTCGTGAAGTGGCCGAATATTTAAGACGATGGACAATTCTTTCTGGTTAGCAACATACGTCGGTTCGAACCTTGGCGGAGACACTCTCTCTACCTTTCCGTAATGTTTTTATTTGTTTGTAAAATCAACTGCGGTTTGTGTGGTATATTTATTTAAAAATTGCAAGACTTGGGAAAGGCACGGTGAAAACGTAGTGATAATCCCATTGGGACTAGATGCTTTCTATTTTTCATGCATTTATATATTATTATACCTCTATCAACGCCATCTTTGATCTTCTCCAACATTTTTATAGACATCTTCGATTTCCTCAACGCCATCCATGGAAGACTTACATAACCCTCTGCCTCTTACCTCACACACTGGACATAGACTTGCATATGCATACTCCGTCGCACTATCTACTGCGATATTGGACAATACGAGAAGTTGTAAAGAATTTAAATCATAAATATTGATAACTTATTAGGAATGCACTAAAAAATGGGTGTCTTTAAGCTCCATCGTATCACCAAACCATCACAGAAGTTGGATGATGACCTCTATGGACACGTCGTACGAGCTCAGCTGCTTCCTTAGATGACCTAGAATTCATCTTATCGTTTTCTTTATTAAACTTTCTTCCACGGTAAAAATTGTTACGTCTGTAATGAGAGTGTCTGTCGTGCCCGTACTTAGCCATCAGGAGTTTATACTTTTCTCTCCGGGCTTTCTTTAGGTCATAGGTTTTTAACCAGGTCGATAGCATCCCCTGGGGGCGCTGGGCTTGATTAACGGGGCAGTAAGTTCTAGGGGAAGCTGAGGGGAGCAGTGAAGTAACATTATAAAATGAAAATAATATTTTCAATAGCAACTCTATTATTAACATGGCAGTGCTGTTATTATTTACTTACATAAAACGAAAGATAAACATTGAAAAAGATTACGTTTAAAATA
Organism: Trachelipus rathkii; assembly: GCA_015478945.1. Lineage (NCBI taxonomy): Eukaryota > Metazoa > Arthropoda > Malacostraca > Isopoda > Trachelipodidae > Trachelipus > Trachelipus rathkii. The sequence goes on from JABUQX010078365.1 coordinate 29,170, forward strand.
ATGCTCATCAATGCTATCGATAAAAACCTTCATAATTAGTCAAAGAGGAGACTTGCAACTTCGAGTGACTAACTTTGAACCTGATGTAGAAAATCTCGCAGATCTCATCAAGCACAAGGAAGCAATTAAGTCACAATTAAGGTATAAATTGAAAATTTTAGTCATTATTCATTTTTATCTACGTAAATTTTAAATCTTATACTCCGCATTTTTTAGTAAAATTATTTTATCATCCATGTTTAATAAAATTTAGTTACATTTCCGCCTCTCCCAAGTGAAGGGGAGCGTTGGACAACACAGCTAGTTGAAAGTGGGCGCTACACAAAAAAAAAGTTAAGATCCATTGCTTTAGGCCTTAGGGCATCCACCGAGTAAAGGTATTGTGCGTCTTTTGCAAGCCTCTGACGACACTCGACATGGAATTCTTGGGTATCTGCATTTCAAGTGACAAGATTTTTTCTTTTTTTTTTACGAAAATTTTGCTCAGTTCATGCCCTTACAGCTTTCACAGCCTGCGTTGTCAGAACAGAACGTGGCACACCAGGTTAATGGCTATCTCTCACATCAACAGTGTTTTCATATAGCTTTATTACAGGATACACAAACATACTTAAAAATGAAATTTTTTTCTTTTGTATACCACATTTATGCAACGCTATAACAGCAATACGGTTTTGTTTATCGCTCCACTCCATAGTTATTTAATATGCAATAAGCAACCAACAAAAACAGTCTCTAAACCTACTGCGTGAAGGTTACATATTGACCCCTTAATTTATCTCCTTGGACTAATTTTTTACTTGGCTATAATAACTTCAATTTTGTAGCAGT
>JABUQX010078365.1:32500-40000 GCA_015478945.1 Trachelipus rathkii
ATGAAATTTTAATTAAAAAATAATGAAATTTTACATTAGACACTATTTAATCTTTGGAAATTGATTTTTTTCTCTTTTTCTGGAGAAAGAAGATTAGTACAGATAGAAATTAATTTCTATCATCAAATCGTTAATTTTCCCTAATTACTCTCAGTTTACCTAATGGGACTTGACTTTTTTAGTCAAGTATTTATAGTATCTATTTAAATTCACATTTCTAATCATAACAAATGTAGGAGGCTCTCAACGGCTTTAATTTTTCCTAAATACTGTAATTTCAGATAGTGAGGATATATATATATATATATATATATATATATATATATCTGTAATTATCTATATATATAGATATATATATATATAGATATTTGTTTCGATATATATATATATATATATATATATATATATATATATATATATATATATATATATAGTGAAGCCTATATATATATATATATATATATAGCAGTATATATAGATATATATATATATATATATATATATATTTGTTTATAAATTATATATATATATATATATATATATATATATATATATATATATTCCGTATATCTTTGCCTTTCCACATCTATCCCACAACATTTGTTGTTGATCGATCATGTTTTTTGAAGCAAATATTTTCCAAATTGATAGATTGACTATGGTGATCTCATAGCTTGGCTACAAGGTTGCCAAACAAACTACCAGTGATTTTTTGTGAGAGATTTGTCATTTTGTTGTTGATAATCGTAGCTACATCTTAAGAAATCGAATCTGATGTGCCCTGCTTTCCACACTGAGAGCCTTAATACTTCCTCAACATGGCACACGCAACTAATGATGCAGCTTGCTAAATGTTAGTAACTTCAGCACACAAAATAATAATGTTTTTTTTTTTTATCTTGCTCAGTATACATCAGAGTTTTTATCTTAAGCTTAGGTAAATTTTACTTCTCTTTACAGGTTTAAGCTGAGTTAGGTGGGGTTTGGTAAGGCTCATAGAGAACCCATGCAATTAAAGTTTTGTATTTCAGTTAGAATTGTACGATTTAAAGAATTTCGAAACAAATGATTATCTATCTATCTATCTATCTATCTATCTATCTATCTATCTATCTATCTATCTATCTATCTATCTATCTATCTATCTATCTATCTATCTATCTATCTATCTATCTATCTATCTATCTATCTATCTATCTATCTATCTATCTATTTAAATATTTATCATTCATTCATCTATCTATCTATCTATCTATCTATCTATCTATCTATCTATCTATCTATCTATCTATCTATTTATCTATCTATCTATCTATCTATCTATCTATCTATCTATCTATCTATATCTATTTATCTATCTATCTATCTATCTATCTATCTATCTATCTATCTATCTATCTATCTATCTATCTATCTATCTATCTATCTATCTATCTATCTATCTATCTATCTATCTATCTATCTATCTTATTAAATAGTTTTAAAAACAAATAAATGAAAAATATTTCTAACCAAGTTACCATCAAAGATGAAAAGAAAAAACTTATCACCAAAACAAATGGTGAATCTGATGGAATGATTATAGCAGAGAAGTTTTCAAATAAATTTAAGGCTATGTTTGATGATAAATATTGCCATTCTAATGACAACTTTATTTATAAAGATGTCGCATGGACGGAAGTGTATGAAATGTTTAATGCTACGGAGATTAGGGCACTGATTTATAAATTAAAACCTACAATAGGACCGATCAATATACATTTGTTTCACTTAAAATTTGGTACGGAATGCTCCGATAGGTTAATAGCAGAGTTCTTAAATGTGTGCATTATGCATAATTATTTCCCGATCAAAATGCTAAGTGGAGTTATTACTCAAATAATTAAAGATCAATACGGAGACTGTTCAGATATTGATAATTACAGACGAATTATGATGTCAGCTGTTTTTCTCAGATTGATGGAAAAGGGTTTGTTGGATAGACTAGAGGACTTTGTTACTCTTGACGATAGGCAACACGGCTTTAGAAAAATTATTAACCTATTGCGAGTTATTTGGATAGAGGATTGGATGTATATGCCACTTTTTTTTCTTTTCCAAGGCGTTTGATAAGGTCAATCATGAGGTCTTATTCAAAAGCTAAATGAGATGAATATACCCTTATAATGAGTATTTATAAAAATCAATTTATTAATGTTGAACACAAAAATAACTTTTCAAATATTTGGCAAATTAAAAACGGTGTAAGACATGGTGGAATATTGTCCCCACTTTTGTTCTGTATTTATGTTGAACTAATAAAGAATATCGTTAAATATAAAATAGGAACAAGATTGGGATTTCATGTCTAATATTATTATGTATGCTGATGACTTAGTATTGCTTGCTCCATCAATTAGCGGACTTCAGGCTTTTCTATATAAAGCCGAAAAAGTTATAACTGATTTATGCCTAAATATAAATCCTGACAAGAGTTTGGTTGTTAACTTCATTAAGAAAAACGGCAAAATAAAAGAAAATCAAGTGAAATTCAAGCTGTCAGGTGATCCATTAAGATATACGACGCATTCTAAATACTTGGGTTTTTATATCAATAACTATTTAGTAGAAAGTTTGGATATAAAAAAGCAAGAAACAAATTTTTTTGTAAGTTTAACCTTATTTTGCGAAGATTTAAATCACTGAATTTTGAAATGATTTTGAACTTGTAAAAATCATACTGTACTTCATTTTTTGGAGCAGATTTATGGGATAATTTAGCTAATAGCAGTCAATTGATGAATCTATTTGAAACTAGTTTTCACAATGCTATTAAGAAGACCCTTAAAATCTCAACGAGATTTGATAATCAAGATGTTTGTAATAGTTTGCAGGGAATGTTACTGGGCTCATGTTCATTATCTGTGTCCCATGAAGCTGAAGTCAATTTTTTTCCAGAAATTACGTTATCGAACAAAATGTAGAACGGCGCTTACATAGTGACAAGAGTTTGAACTATTTTCTTATATATTTATATAACTTGTTTTGTTGTTTATTGAAACGATGGAAAGTGAAATAAATTATATAATAATATAAGTTTGGTTAGGTTAAGTAAGGTTATGTTACGTTAAGTAAGGCTATTTTAAGTTACGTTAGGTAGCATACATTTATTCTTTTTTTTAAATATTTTTAAAGGTGTGAAGCTCTTTATTACAATACAGTTTTATTTTTATTTTTCTCAAATGTGTTCGGATTCGTGCAATCGATAGCGATATGGATATAGACACATAAAAGACATGATCCTGTTACTGTTTAAACATTATTTAAATTAGGAACTTATCCTTTAAAATAAAGTTAACAGATATATATTGAATAGAACATGTGAATTTATGAATAAGAATCGATCTTTATTGATTAAGGTAGACTGATGAGAGATACCGAAACAATATTTCAATCAAAATACATAGTATCAAATATTTTTTTTCAAAATGTTTTATTTTATTCCAGAATAATGTTAAAGAAAATTTCTTCTGTAGAAAAAATACTTTTAGGATGCTTGAAAAAGCATTAAAATCATACATCAATTAAAATTTAATAATTATGTATAATTTAAAAAAAAAAATTAAGTCTCTCTCTCTCTCTCTCTCTCTCTCTCTCTCTCTCTCTCTCTCTCTCTCTCTCTCTCTCTCTCTCTCTCTCTCTCTCTCTCTCTCTCTCTCTCTCTCTCCTCTCCTTCCCTCCCTCCCTCCTTCCTCCCTCCCTCTCTCTCTCTCTCTCTCTCTCTCTCTCTCTCTCTCTCTCTATATATATATATATATATATATATATATATATATATATATATATATTCCATCCATTCTATGTGGGTAAGTGTAAGAGACTGTGTGTGTGTGTGTGTGTGATATATATATATATATATGGTCAGAGTTTACTTAGAATAGGCGTGTAATTAGAGCCACAAATGCTACACTAAAACAAACGACATCATTTATGTAATCAGCGAAGAATTTTAGTTCAGAAAATGTAATAAAATAAAAAAGACTTAAAATAAAAGATTTTTCAAATTTTTTTAATAATATATGTAGGTAATAAGAATATGTAAATGCAACACAAAAGTTCTATAGTTGCTAGAAATTCCTTTTATCATGCTCTCGTTTGCTTTATAGAAATAAGGGTAGAAAACTTGTTAGTTTTTTTTATAGTTTTAACGAACGAAATACCCTAGGATAAACAGCAAAGATGGAAGGAGTTGGGGTCTCTTGGCCTACCGTAGATGGACGACAGGGGGGACTTCGTCCTCCTCAGTCCCCAGTCGGCTCGAGCCTCTGTCATATAAAGCCATCTTATTTCTCCTCTCTCTCTCTCTCTCTTTCTCTCTCTCTCTCTCTCTCTCTTTCTCTCCACAGTTCCATTATCCTTATATATATATATATATATATATATATATATATATACTCTTTCTTTCTCTTCTCTTTCATATTGTATGTCTATATATACTATATATATATACTATATATAGTGATGCGGTTTAATACATTATACTTATATATATATACATATATATATATATATATATATATATATATATATATATATATATATATATATATATATATATATATATATATATATATATATATATATATATATATATATATATATATATATTATTGTGTGTGTGTATTTTTTTTCTGTGAGAAACATGTGTGTGTGTGTGTGTGTGTGTGTGTGTGTGTGTGTGTGTGTGTGTGTGTGTGTGTGTGTGTGTGTGTGTGTGTAATTTAATATGTTGAAAAATTAAATGATTTTTTTTTCCTCTTTCCCCATCCCTTTTCAAACACTTTATGACAAATTTAATTACACCGACATTTATTTTTTAACTTTCAAAATTTATTTTACTTTTTTGCATATGTATTTTGTATAACTATTTTTGCATGTATTTTACATATTTGATGTATTTATTTTCAACATACACAAACGAACGACTGAACAAAAAAATAATAAAATAAAATAAAAGGATTCTGTTTCCAAATCTGTCCTAATTCCTTTCTTTGTTTTATAATTTTTTAAAGTATTTTTTAGTTTGCAATGACATCTTTTGATTAATAAGTTTGAGTTCACTCCTTGGACGTTTTATAACAAACTTTGATGTTTTTATGTAAGAGAAGGAAACACTTCAAAGGCAGTAACCCTTTCTGCTCTAAAATGCGACTTTACAAACTGGAGGTGGTGTTTTTCCAATTACTCTATTCTTTTATATATATATATATATATATATATATATATATATATATATATATATATATATATATATATATATATATATATATATATATATATATATATATATATGTATATGTAATATATATATATATGTATATATATGTATGTATGTATATGCTATATATGTGCCAGCATCCCGAAGAGTTCAGGCATGTAATAAAGAAAACTATAGCATCTGCAGGAAAATAAATAACATTTTGATTTTAGCATGTAATTTCAACGAAGAAAATTAAAAAAAAAATTTATTTTTATTCTAATATTTATTAATAACTCATATATATTAGTAAAAAATCTTAGACTTGAAATAGTGCACGCTCTGTTTGTGACCTTGTGAAACCTCCATTAGTCTCGAGAGAAAAAGTTGCCAAATAGCACTTTTTACGCTTTGGAGAAAATATTATTTTTTCTTTTTTAACATATCCTTTTAGGGGTTTCGAGCCGACGGAGGGACAGGGGGGACGAAATCCCCCCCCGTCGTCCACCGAGGAGAAACCCCGACTCTATCGTTCTTGTTTATCCGTGGGTATTCGTCCGTTTAAAAAAAAAGTCCAACAAATTAAAACAATTTATTATACTCCAGTCTGTGTAAGTTGGCATCTTCAAATCTCAAAAAAACTAATTTTTTTTCAACATTTTTTTAAAATTTTTAATTTTTTTTAAAAGCAGTTATTTTTTTATTATTTTTTTAATTTCCTGGGTAAAAAATGTCTCCTGATTAATAAAATGATATTTATTTTTTCGATTTAGCTGTTATAGTTTTCTAGTTACATGCCTGAACTATTCGGGATGCTGACCATATATATATATATATATATATATATATATATATATATATATATATATATATATATATATATATATATATATATATATATATATATATATATATATATATATATATATATATATATATATATATATATGGATCGAACATACGCATTCGCGAATATTATAAATAAATTATTTGCATTCGCATTCGGACACATGCGAATGCGAATATAAAACTACACGATGGGACTTGTTAAAAATTTAGCCATATACTTTTGTGACCAGAATGAGTAATTTGAGACACACTCAAAATCTAACAATATTGATAGGCTTGTACGTGCGAGTATTTACGATCGAGATAAAATGTTCAAGCAATTACGTAATGGATATTCCCATCTATTTTGGATTGGGATTACTTCGATATTGTATTCAATGACATTGCAATCGTAATTATTTTCGGGAACGAAGAACAACAGCTGGATTAAGAAAAGATCTAAGCAGCAAACACAAGGAAGAATATAAGACTGTGAGCAAGAAAGAGGAAGAAAAGAAAACTAGTAAAAAAGAAAGGATTTCTAACACCAGCTTTAAGAATGATGCAGCTTATTCTTAAATATTTTATGTTACAAAAATGAGTGGCTAGAAACTAAAAAACACAATGGATGGAGAGTAAAATTGCAGAAATGAAAGTAATGGACGATCTTCAGTTTTCTATCGTTGAAGTTGTTGGTTTTTTTTATTGTATATTGGAAGGAGCATTACAGAGATATTCTTTGTGAGAAAATGTATGACTGCGTAAAACTAAAGTTTCGGAATTAACAACCTCTATCAAACAGTCATCAAGTTAGCTTTCTCCACCTACGAATGGTCGGATACTCAATCAGTAGTTTCTTTGTTACCTCTTACTAATCATCCATTTGACAGAATTTCACACTCCAGTATTTTGCATTATGTGTTGAACCTATCACTGAACGTCAAACTGGTAAAATATCTTAGTGACGTATTTAACGGAATATTGGCGAAATTGAACCTATTTCCAGATGAGTTGAAAGAGATGTTGGTATCAATATAAGGTTCTGTTTCTTTCTTGAGTGAAGGATACGCTAACTCCGTCAGTCAAGAACTTCCCTTAGCATTAGAAATGGTGTGGCATCTCAAGCGTCAATCAGCGAAATTCTCTCAAAATGTAGGTCAATTGCGACACACTTTAATCATTTGGCCATGGTTCAAGAAGAACTAAAGATAAAAATTCAGACCAAAATTAATGTTGCACAACTTTCAGTAATACATGACGTTACCACTCACTTGACAGCACTCTGTAAAGTAAATGATGATAAGGATGCAAGAACTTAATGTATCTGACTACTTGCACGCTGCTCTAAAGATAAATTAATGTCTTAAAACTTCCCATGACAATTCTATTCTAACCAACTGTATCACTGTACTCCAGCTCTTTAAAGATTTCAACAT
>JABUQX010078365.1:42500-47500 GCA_015478945.1 Trachelipus rathkii
ATCTAATATATATATATGTAAATAATACTTTAAATTTGATTTAAAAAAAAAAATAGTTTTCTTTATTTTGTTTCACAAATTTATTTAAGAATAATCGTCAACTCTACTTATGAGTAGATTGCCAATTTTGGGATGATTTATTTTATGACGTTCGGCGAGGAGGCTTTGTGGAAAAATCCTCAAAATAGGAAATTTCTAACGCAATAAGGTTTTTTTTACGTTGCCATGACAACGAGTGTTTTGAAAGCATTATAATTACGCTTTCTTGGAGGCACAAATCGAAATGCCTCCAATCAATGATTTTTATGAAAAAATAAATGTTTACGGAAAAGAATAAATGATCTTAATGTAAAATTAGCGTCCTTGCTATAACATTTTTAAACATTATTTTAATAGTAATAAATACTTAATTTGAATTATTTTTATTACATTAGTTGCTTTTATCTTTTATTTTTTTTAGGAGGCCCACGGCCTCCTGTGCCTCCCCCGTAAAACCGCGCCTTTGTGAATATATATTTATACGATATATATATATGATATATATATATAATAATTATATATATATATAACTATATATAATATAATATATTATATATATTATAATATATATATATATATATATATATATTATAATAATATATATATTATATTAACTTTTATATAAAAAAAAAAGTTGATCAGACGAATAAATGTTGATATGCAAATCTTTTCCTTTCAATTTTTAAATTTAAACTTTTGGTAGTATTGTAATGAAAAATATTAAATAATTCAATGAAACGCTTAAAATATGACTTTGTTGACGCTGTGCTAACGCCAGAAGAATAAAGCCAAAGAGTGCGTCTAAAGCTCTCATTTAGATGAAACAATGTAATAATTCCCTTAGTATAAAAGAGGTCTTAGACCGTTTTTATACGAATGCTTAAAACGTGGAGTTTTTTGAGGCCACGCCAGCGTTAATTGAATTTGTCAATGAGTGCGTTTAAAGGGCTCATATAGTTGGAACTAGCGTTTGCCCTTCGTCAGAAACGTTCGTACAGAATTGGTCTTAGTAATAATATGTCATTTACTTTATACCTATTAAGATATGTTATTTTAATGGCAGACTTTTTTTATAACTAAAAATATTTTTCAAATATAGGGACCACGCGACGCATACAGACAAGTTAAAAATATTTTCAATGTGCAGACTATATTTAATTTATTTTTCAAATATAGGGATATTTATATATAAGGAAAATTTAGTTTGCAAACAATAATGAAAATATAATTTTAATTCCCCAAGACTTAGGGCAATTTAAAAAAATTATATATTGCTCTTTGGTAATTTTGAAACCATTATTGGAAACCAGAGTTAAGCAAATAGAAAGAAATAATTAGAGACTAGAATGTACAGTATATCTTTGTTGATTTCTCAGATGCCACACCAGTAGTAAACTATTCTGGATAAGAGATCGAGCTTTTAGGAGCATCTACTCCAACACATTCTCAGGGTTAATATCGATTAATCGATTAAAATAGAAAATTAGGAATCGTTCTCCCCATTTCATAGATAATTTTTCATGATTTTCTCAAACAATATAAAAAAAAGTTCACAAGGTTTTGGTACTATATAAGTAACTAACTTATCGCAATAATTTATCGCAATAACGGTATCGGGTTGTTATCCGATAAAATCGTTGGTGATTTATCGGTATCGCGATACTTTTTGTTCCAAACTAGCGATAATCGATATTTTTATTTTTGCTTCCAGTTTAGAACAGGGGGCAAGCCATGTGCCACCAACAATCGTATCATTTGCATGTACGTTCGCTCAGCTTCAGTCTCTCACTAGCTGTCGGGTAGGGAGGTGTTAGTTGCTCTTGCTGCGCTCCCAGTTTACGCGTTAATTAGCTTTTTGAACACTTTAACTTATGTGTAATTTTCTAATTAACTTTGTTTTAACTCTATTTATTTTAACTCTATTTATTTTAACTCGATTCTTAAATCTTAAAGGCAGGGTCCAATTTTTGCTCCGGGCTAAGCCCAATTTCCCCCCCCCCCCCATCTAAAAATGGATAAAAAATTCTTAAAATTTCAGCCGATTTTGACCAAGCAAACACCAAATCGCAGCTTTTTCTGACATCTAAACGCTCGTTTTCGTCGAGTGTTTTTCTGTCTGTAGTTATTTTGTTTTGGAAATTTTTCAATTTTTTGAAAAACTTATGTTTTTTGACATATTTGTCATATCAACTTACACAATTTTTTTTCGAAATGACTTCAAACTTGAACTAAACAAAGATTGCACTATTATCTAAATTATTTAGGAACGGAATTTTGACATTTGACCCCATATCTGAGCAATGGTGGTATTTTCAAAAACCTACTAGGTTTTTTGGGGATTTCTCACTAAATTTGCAAAAATTAGGAGATAATTTTTTCTGTTATTCTGATCTGCATGACATTTTTAGGGCATTTGTTAGTCAGGGGAGAAATACACAATTTTTTATTTAGATTTGTTTTTTGAATATGCAGTAATTTAAAATTTTTTTCTTGGAACAAATTTTCAAAATTTTTTTTAACCAAAATCAAAAATAAAGCAAACTAGATGTAAACTACAAATTTTTAAAAATATAAAAAACTAAGCAAAATAAAAATAAAACTAACATAATTACTACCTATAGATATTATATATATATAATATATATATATATATATATATAGTATATATATATAATATATATATATATATATTATATATATATATATATATATAGTATACTATATTATAATTATATATATTATATATATATATAGTATATATATATATTATATATATTACAGCCCGCATTTAACTACTCTAGCGCCCATGGGCCCAAAAAAAATTTACGCCCCTTATATATATATATATATATATATATATATATATATATATATAAATACTTACATTTATATACATATATATATATATATATAATATAAATATAATATATATATATATATATATATATATATATATATATAATATATATATATATAATATATATTTATAATCAATACTTACATTATTACATCTACATGTCAAATTAATGATTCATTACAGGTTTTCGTCTTGCCTTTTCGTTAGCAAATTTGTCAATAATATCTTCGTAATCTAATTTTGCGGTGAAATCATTTTCAATAGCAAGTACAGCAAGATGAACTAAACGCTGTTGGGACTGGGACGAACGTAAATAATTTTTAACCCTTCAAGTATGGAGAATGATCTTCAGCTGAGCAGTTTGTGTCGCAGGAGTACATAAAAAATAATTTTAAAGGAAATATTTCGATTTGGATACTATATCATGAAGGCTTCTAGTTTTTATAAATATTTGTTTAATTGGGACAAGGTATGACTGCCATTTTTTCATTTTAAAAGCCAAAAAAAAATACAAAAAAAAAAAAAAAGAAAAAACAACATTTTAAAGGAATGCATTCTGCTCCAAAATCTTCTATGTCGGATCGAGAGATTTTTTTTGTAATAATTTACCTGATTTATGAATGTCGTCTGGGTCGGTTACTCGGTGCAGGATTATCGATCAAGAAAATAAAATCCTCTCTTTCTAGAAAAATTCGCTGTCATTGCAAAGCAACATTCTCAATTAGATCTTCTGTCGACACGATTTAATCCTAATATAGTATAGAAGCTTGCTTGAAGAATGCCTATTTGATAATTTTCTTCTTCTCACAGATCTTAGTTTAGATTACATTTCTTGATGTCTTTTTGTGTAAAGATTTTTCAATTTTTCTTTGGCACAATTTTCGAAGGTTTCTAATGAACTTCAAATTTTAGTAAACTAAAGTAACACAGTTAATTATACAAATTAATAACGGTGTGCGGCCACATCCATATCTTCAGATGGCAATTTTTTATATCTACCAAGAATCAAATCTTTCAAGTATTGGTTCCAATATTACAGACATAAAGAAGAGTATTTCATAGGAACTCATTTTTTTCAAATTTCCCTTGCCTCTTGCTGAATGACTGGTCTTTCTTTTATTTTCAGATACTCAGACATTATAAAGCGCCTTTAATCAACTTCAGCTTCCAACACACACTTCTAAGTTATAAAGCAACTATTTAAACTAAGCTTCCTGCTCCGAGCTGACTCACTCTGTCTCCAATCCATAGTGTTTTGACAAGCCTACTAATTCTTGCAAGACAAACAAGACCTTACTAAGATTACACAACCCAACGATGCCGTAGAGCCCAACACGACCGAAAAACAAATTATTAAAGAATCTGAAGCAAAGCAAAAAAATAAAAGAGAAACCGCCTGTTTACAACCTGTGAGGCAGCGCTAGATCCCACTAAATTAAGGGAATTGGACTGTAACCATGGTATGAAATATGCCTAGCATGGACACCTGAACTCTCTCTTAATCATCATTGTCTTGCAGGACCAGAAATTATCATCTCATCACCGCCGTAGACATATTGCAGCATTCATCATACGTTTGACCCCGACAACTGCTTATGTCTAATTCAATTGCTTTGAGAAAACTCATCACCTTTTCATTAGCAAAATTAATTCTAAATCTTAATAAATCCTTAAAAAAAGTGTAGGGAAAGGTGAAGAATCTAAATCTTTGAGACCTACAGGAAGTAAAGAGTTAAGCTTTATGAGCAATGTCTGGAGTGGAATCAACAATAATAGAAAAATACTTACTTTCCTGAATTTCTTTCACTATTTCACTGATACCTTTCTAGCCATAATTTGGAATATGTTCTTCGTAAGTGCTATGTGATAAATAAGAAGTGCTTCCTTTGCCATAATTTAGACATTGAGATAGGTGATTTTGTAAAAAAGGGTCGAATTCTGCAATAAGGATCCAGACACATCATAAAATTTTCCATTTCGAACAGAGCCGGCTATTTCATCATCTCCTCGGAATGGTAACTTCCCTCCCGTTGAGGAAAGTTTTCTTATTAACAACAATATACTCTTTGTAGTACATTTCTCCAATATTTACTTCTTCTAATTG
>JABUQX010078365.1:52500-54714 GCA_015478945.1 Trachelipus rathkii
TTAGCTCTTACAAATAGACAAATTGTATTGTATATAATAATTACTTTAACCGCTCTCTTTAATTCGTGATACATGATAATAATGGACAACCTTAAAAATAACATAACGAGCTTGCATATTCTTCCTGCTTTAAAGTGGAAATGTCTACAATTTAGCACTTCCGCGCTTGGTTTCTATATATCGAACATTAGCAAGTACTCCTCTATATCATTTAGTTTCTCATCAAAGAATGGAAGCTTTAACTTTGGGTATTTATTAACATAGGAAGTGCTATGGCTGCTTTGAGTGCTTTGGGAAGCTATTGTTGCATCATGTTGACGCTGTCTATCGTCAGCATCTAGCTTCATTTGCAACATCCTCTCCTCTGCTTCTCTTGCATCCTTCTCTGCCTCTAACTTAACTCTTTGCAGCTCAGTTCAAACCTTACGCTTTGTTCTACTCCCGCTCACCTCAAGCTCTAGCTTTTCTTCTTTCAGCTCAGCTTAGCTTTCTCTCTTTCAGCTTCAAGCTTAGCTTTCTCCCTTCGCTCTTCTGTCTCAAGTATACGCCTAACTTTATTTTTCATCTATAAATAGCTACGCAGCTATTCTTCTTTTACTTACAATCTCTGCTTCCTTAAGCTAGTGATCTTCATCCATTTATCTAACATAAGTTAGCTAGCTTATTCCTTTACCCGGATAGAAGCCTAATAATGAGACTATTATACACTAATCTCCACATAATATTCAGTGTTAGTAATGAGCCATTGTTTATAAATAGTATTTACTCAACCAATTATAAAATATACTGTTTGTCAACAAAGTCACTTCTTAACGCACGCTTACGGTAATCACAATATCACGATTTATCTCTACAAAATAAAAAAAATTTCTCGAACTTTTGCTTCCCGCTGATAACATAACGCTAAGGGAAAACCCATAAATTTCTATATACAACAATAAATCTCAATAGATGTATATTAATTAATATATATAATGTAATATATATATATATATATATACTATATATAATATATATATAATATAATATATTATATATATTATATATAATATATATATATTATCAATACTTATAATCATTATAATATTATATATATATATATATATATATAATATATTATATATTTATAAATCGCTCTTGATATACCTACCATATAACTAGCTTCTTATATATATATATATATATATATATTAATATATATATTATATATAATATATATAATATATATATTAGTATATATATATATATAATAATATATATATATTAATATATATATATATTATTAATGGATTTTTATAGCAATATTTCTATATTTATTTTACACGAGTTCTCTACCAACCACTACAATATATGCTAAATAATCTTATGTATCATGAGGAAAATTAGTTACTTTTCGATATCCCTAAACTATCTCTCAAATATGTGAGTAAGCAAATAATATTCGTAGGTAATTCCATAAAATTTATATAACTATTTTTCGCTTATCATAACAATACATAACTCTCTTATTGTGTAAATATTTTTATTTAACATTTTTTAATAAATATACAATATAATACAAAGATAAAAAGTAAACGCTTGATTATTTTATGGTATTTTAATTATTTTTTTTTTTTTTTTTTTTTTTTTTTTTTTTTTTATTTTTTTTTTTTTTTTTGGGCCTCTAGGGCATCTACGTAGGAAACGAGAAGGAATTCCAAAGTCCAATTCAATATCAGAAAATAACACAAGATGCAAGAGCAAGACAAAGCAAAATGCAAGAAACCTATATAAAAAATATAAATAGAAATAATAATTGATAATAAAAAATAGCAACAACAAAATAATAACAATAATGAATTTATATATAAAAAAATACAAAATTATTAGAACATGAAAATTTTTTTTGCCAGAGGGGCCGGAGGATTTTACATTTTCGTAACTTAAAATTAATACAATTCTAAAAAGTAATACTGTAAAAATTTTAATACACTGTGGTACACTATGAACTTTTTACTATACTAAATAAGACACTTTATATTTAATAAACACTTTTAATAATATTAAACACTAAAATATATAAAAACTTAAATATAAAAAAAAAAATTCCAAAGCTTACACATAAAAAAAACACTTTCCACACAAAAACTGAAAACACCGTTGAGAATCTGGTTACAAACACTATGATGACGTCAGAGGCGACACAAAGGAATAAGAGCACAGACATAGACACAA
>JABUQX010078366.1:2500-10000 GCA_015478945.1 Trachelipus rathkii
TTTCAAACTTTATTGATATCAATTTTCATCGTGCTTAGCATATCAAAAATGGCTTAATATCAGAAAATGTTCATAATTTTTTGAATAAAGTATGTGAATGTGCATTCGTACACCTACAATATACATCGGAGAATAAGAATTTTTAAGCCTGGTAGTTTTTTCCGCTTTCAGTATATCAGTTAACAAACGTATGTTTTTGATTAGTTTTGCAGAAAGATTAATTTACTTTACGTATTTAGTTCCAAATTACCAAAAAAATTATATTTAAAACATCGATTTATTTATAAACATATAAAACTATATGAAATATACAGATATGTATTAAAAAATTAACACGAATGATAGATTTTATAATTATTAGTTATCTAGTTTACTTGTAAAACAAATTGTTTTATTTATTTTTTTTTATTTATTTTTTTTTAATTTGTATTTAAATTCTTCCATTAATTTTACTCCTCTTTCTGCTGTGATTTAATGAAGCTACAACTTCTCTTCCTTTCATGTAACTTTTCATGTAACTTTCTTGATTTTTCCAATCAACACGATCAGTTTGTAGGAATTCTTGATAAAGACCAAACTGATAAATATATTATGCTGCGCCTGATGCTAAGTAAATCTGGAAGATTTTTATTTATGAAATATTCCAAATCATCTTCTTTGATAAACAGTTTATTCCTTTTTCCTTCGACTTGATGTTAGATATCCGTGCACAGGAAAAAAAACTATATCAAGTTGACATAAAATTTTCCATCAACCTCGTTTCTCTCAGGAGTGAAAATTTTACGTCATTGTGATTGAAACATCAATGATATACAACAATTTTTTACATCATCAACATATATTTTATTTCTTACCAAAATACATAACGCCAAAGCAAAACCCATTACATGTTATATTTAACTTCCATAAGATATATATATATATATATATATATATATATATATATTATATATTATTATATAATATATATATATATATATATACTACAATAAATATTATATATATATATAATATAGTATACTATATATACATATATATATATATTCATATATATATATATATATATATATATATATATATATAAACGTCTTGGTAGTATCCCACAAAAGTTTTTAACCTACTAACAAAATTGCCATTTTTGTTAGTTTAATTTCCGTAGTCAATAAAATTAACTTTTATATAAAGCGCAGTTGAAAAAAACAAAATTAATATAATATACTGTAATATAAAATTTTTTACTTATACTTTATCTCATTATTAATTGAATTTTTTGTAAAATATTAAAAAGGAAAATAAAAATGTCTTATGGGTAACTATTTTATATATATTAATTTGAAACTTTAACAATATAGACTTTGATACAAACAAATTCATAGCATTGCGTTTCGATGTAAAGTATATTATATGAAGTAGTTTAATGAAAATTAAATAATTCGTCCGTGTATCAATACTTTCTACGCGAAAGGAAGTAGTTCCCTCCTATTTCAGTTATTTTTATTAATATTAAATTCAAAAGTTTCGTTAAAGATTAAAATCTAATTTAAAAATGTCATTAGCAATTTATATAAGGTTTTAAAGGAAAAAATATCAGGTTAAACTAAATTAATTTGCGAAATGGCAATTCATCATTGGGTCATTAATTGATTGATAGAATTATGGTTTTTGATATAATTTTTTTCCTGTGTGGTTTTAATAGTTTGTGATTGTAGGCATTGTTTTATTAATATCTGGCAATCTTTCTTCTCATGTCATCGTTTATCGTTTCATCATATATGGAAAAGGCTGCACATTCCTCACTTAAATATCATAAATTACTAATAATTTTATGAATTGTTTCTTCAGCTATAAATTTATCGTGGTTGGTACATTCAAAAAGATTTTTAAGAAAATTTATATTATTCATGGGAGCTTCAATTGCATTTGTAGTAGAAAACCATGCTTTCACATAGCATTTTATTATAAACCAACATATTCGTTTTAGTGTTTTCTCCTCTGTTGGTGTTAATTCAAATTGTTTTCTAAACAGATATATTGTTAAGCAGTATATTTCTTTTCCCATCCATCTCCCTATGACCTAAGTGATATGCTCCTGGCTGCCGGAAATGTATTCCACGTGATGAACTATTACCTAGAAAAACTATTGCTAGTTAATTCTCCTGGCCCCTAGTGGGGCTGGCTCCCAAACTTTGGTTATATTAATAATTCTCTAATGCTAATATTTACACTATTGCCAAGCAATTTGTGGCCAACTTTTCTTAAATGCTATAACTAAAATATTTGCTTATGTTGCAGGAGTTTAATATAAAAAAAATATTATTAAACGAAATACATTCTTCAATTTCTTCACTTATTTATCAAGAGAGCACGGGTAGAAAAACTCTTGTACGCCATTCACCAACGTCCTTCTAGAGTCAAAACATTAATGCTCGCCCACTGATCCAAGTCGTTGCCCCTCTATAGCAAATACGAACTTTTGTTAATTTCTCTCAATATCGTCGCTACTCAACGTCTATAATCTCTCGATTTTCATTGTTGAGGATGCTAGTACTTTGTCAGAGTGTTACGAATAGGATAACATACGCAATCTGATGACACTATTTATGCTGATTATCATAGGTGATAACTTCAAAAAGAGTACTGGGATATTGCACGATGAATAGAACTGTCAATGGAATGTAGAAATGTTCATGGGATGATCGTCTTGTATTTGGTTATTAGTTTCTTTATTGAAAGCATGGTTGAATGATTAAATATGCATAAATTGACTTACAATTTTGAGGAGCAGACTTCACTGACTGATGTTTGAGATGTGCAAGTCTATTTGTTAATTGTGGTAGAGAGAGCGTTGAAAATACCCAGTTTGTTTTGTTGATTTTTTACCCTCAGAGATAACGGATCTTTCTTTATATTGACACCAGCATCTCTCTAATGAGTGGAACATCATCTAGAGATAGATTAAAATTGAATAACATTTCCATTAAATGCGTAATCGAGATTTCACACTGCCACTGTTACAGTGAACATTCAGTGAGTGGGTTTCAGCTCCGCACCAACACAAAATTAATGGGTTTCAAGCTCCCCTTGTACTCCGATATAAAAAGATAATCTCCTGATTGACCATTCATCGGCTCAGAAAGCTTACTGAGAAATTCGCTTTAATAGGGATTATTAATTCTTAAGTTCTTAAGCTTTACTCCATCATTAACAGTATAATAATATATATATATATATATTATATTATATTATATATATATATATATATATATATATATATATATATATATATATATATATATATATATATATATATATATATATATATATATATATATATATATATATATATATATATATATATATATATATATATATGGATATTTATAAGATGTTGACTCTATTTATACGGGGGAAATTTTCTATAAGAAAAACAACGAATATCGAGTATTTTTTTCTTTAATTGCTGCAATTTCTATTATTTATTAGCGTTATTTGCATTTTTAATTTTTAAGAAATTAACAAATATTTTTATTATTATTATTATTATTATTATTATTATTATTATTATTATTATTATTATTATTATTATTATTATTATTATTATTATTATTATTAATATTAATTTATTTATTAGATTATTATCTATAAATTATTAATTATTCATTATTAAATTCTTTAATTTAATATGAATTTCTTTTTCTTTCTTTAAGTTCTTTCATTTTTAATTATTCAATATCGATTAGTACAACAAAAAAGTATGCGTCAATCTTCAGTTAAAAAAAAAACTCCCCCCCGGACCCGCGAGCTTTGCGAGCGGGGGACGGGGGGGATGATATGAGGGGGGGGGGGCCGAAGGCCCCACCTAGAATTAAAAACATAAAATATTAAAATATCAAATATCAATTTAATTATTGTCAAGGTGTTTCTACAACTTTACGTATACATTCATCAAATTTAAACTGAACTAAATAGCCTAAGCACGGCCTAAGCTAACTCATTTTTATAAGCCTATAGGTGTAAGCACAAAAAATGATATGTCAATTTCTTTTTAATTTTTGTTAATATTAATTAAATTAAAAATTTGAAAATCCAGTATTTACTAAGTATTTAACCTCAAATCATTTGAAATTTAGGTTACATTTTTTATTGATTTTCGTTCCTGGAGTCACCCATTTTATAAATAGCCTATATATATATATTATATATATATATATATATAGTTATATAATATATATATATATATATATATATAATATATATATAGTATATTACTAAATATATATAAATATACTATATTTTTATATATATCAAGTACTTAGCACATATATTATATATATAGTTATAGATATATATATATATTCAGATAAGAGTAAGGTTACTGTTGTGAGTGAGGACAGAGTCCTCAGTGTGAGTTATGTTAGATGGTGGAGCAGCTAGAACAAGTGTCCTGAGTTTAAATAATATTTGGGTATGTGTTGGATGAGAGGGAACGAATATGCAGAGTGGAGTAAGTAGGAAGTTGTGGAATGGCAAGGAAGGTGGAGCTGTGCAATTAAATCGTTGGTGAAGTAAAAAGCATCTAAGTCTGGAGGGCTTCTAGGGTCTTGCAATGAGGGTATGTTGTTACCGAGTGTCGTTAGTATAGTAGTGAGACATGGTCTGGAATAAGAAGTATAGATCTAAAAATTCAATGTGTTCAGATGACAATCTTAGGAGCGTGTAGGTGTGAGAAGATTGATAAAATGAGGAATGAACGTATTAGAGAGTTGTGTGATGTGAAGAAAAGGGTAAACGAGAGAATAAATATAAGTACCTTGAGATGGTTGGTCATGTGAAAGGGATGAATGATAGTGGGTTGGTTAAGCGGATGTAGAGTGGTGAGTGTGGTTTGGGAACCGAACCGGCTGGGAGACATATTAAGGAAAAAAGTGGATTGAGTCAGTAAAACGAGGAATGTTTGCAGGAGAGAAATGGGAGTTTAGTTTGACAGAGCCGAGAAGAAAGGTGCATGATAGGAGAGAATTGGCGGGGTGTTTGTAAAGGGGTATGGTTGTGGCCCACTGGGCCAAGGGATGACCCTTACTTTGACGATTTACCATAGTGAGGAACCGTCGCGGTCCCGTGAAGCTCTAGGGTGGGTTTTCTGATTGCGACGAGTTTCTTACCAATTAATAAGGCTGGGCTTCTTTTCGAACTTTTGTCATAATTCTCTACTGCTTTTTTTCCGATGCTTGTCACGCCCCTTACTCCCAGTCTTGGGAATTAAAAGGAAATGAAGGAAGAAAGAAAGAAAATATATATATATATATATATATATATTATATATATAATATATATTATATATATATATATATATATATATATATATTATATAGTTATATATATATATTATATATATTATATATATATATATATATATATATATATATAATAATATATAATATTATATTGGAGCAATAATATATATTATATCTAGTTTTTTGTAAATTTAATACAATTAAACTTACAATTGAAAGGAAGAGGCATTCTCTCTCTCTCATCTCTCTCTCTCTCTCTCTCTCATACTCTCTCTCTCTCTCCTCGTCTCTCTCTCTCATCTTCTCTCTCACTCTTCTCTCCTCATCTCTCTCAACAATAAAAGTCATTCTTATTTTCTTATTGATTTGAACTCGAGCGCATTATCTATTTATTTTGAGTCTTAATTTTAAATCTAATTTTAATGATATAAAAAGAAATTAAATACAAACTTAATGCTTAAACAAATAAATCTCTCTTCGAATCCATATATATAAATTATGTCGAGGAGGGCTGGATTAACAGCTGATAATCGTTTCATTCTAATAATAATAATAATAATAATAATAATAATAATAATAATAATAATAATAATAATAATAATAATAATAATAATAATAATAATAATAATAAAAACATGAAGTTTAATATAATCAAACATGAAGTTTATTCGACCTTTATTTCCAAATATTTGAAACAAAAATAAATCGTAAAACAATACATAAATTCGAGTTGGGACAGAAAAGTGATTCCGGAAAGAAAGAAATTAAAAATATAAAATATTGCGATATAAATTTTGTGGCAAAGGAAATTTCTTTGTTTTCCATTCAAAAATTTTTGCTTGAGTTGAAAGGAAAACAAATTTCTATTCTAGACTCGAGTCCGGACAGTGTCGAACAACGCAACTACCATATTATTAATGACCCTATATATATATATAAATTATATATATATATATATATATATATAATATATATATATATATATATATTATATTAATATATTATATTATATATATATATATTATATATATATATATAATATAGTAATGATCGGTCGTTTTTCAAGAACGTATTTTTCGTTTAAAATGGTCGTTTTTTTTTTTTAAAAACATACATTGAAAAAAACAAGTATTTTATTGATGTTTTTCGTTTTTTTCACACTGTTGATCATTTTAATCTATTGTGACCTAAAAATAAATAAATTATGTTTTAGGTGATATTATATTATATATATATATATTTTTATTGTATTACATATATGATTATTATTATATTTATATATATATATATATATAATTATTATATAATATATTAATATAATATATAATAAAAATATATATCTTATATATATATATATAATATTAATAATTTAATATATATATATATAATATATATATAATATATATAATATTAATATATATATATAAATATGATATATATATATAATTATATATATATAATATATATATATATGTTATATATTATATTATATTATATATATATATGATATATATATATATAATATATATATATAGTAATTATATATATATATTAATATATTTTATTATATATAAATTATATATATATATTATATTAATGATAAATTGAAAGGTTTCATTGAAATTTCATTTTGAAAAAAAATGCAATTTTCTTATTTTTAATTAACTTTTTTTATTATTATTTATTTTTATTTTTTTCCGTCCTTGTTTAGGAACAAAACAGAGTTTTTGTATCAATTAACCAATTAACTTCCTTGTTTCAAACCAAGCTTGAAAAGTAAAAAGAAACTTAGAACGTACAGGAATTTCAAAATTATATGAAAAGAATTTGAAGCATTTATATTATATAATAAAATTGTTCCTAAAATTAATAGCTTTTATTTTTGGGCAAAAGAATAAAATGTAATAGCTGCATTTCCGAAATATAGTAAAACTTTTGAGACAATTTGGTTTGTTTAGTAGGGGTTTGATTATTGACGTCACGTTTCGCTTTCTTTGTTTAGACGTCATTATTTGTTGATTCCCCTCTTAATTTTGTCAGACGAAATTCAAATGAAAATAAACCTGGCCTATAGAAGGCTAAGTATTACAAGTAACGACATAATGATGTGAAAATTTTCTATAAATTTAAAAAAGTAATAAAGCTCTGAATTTTTTTTTTAAATATATAAGGAGTGAATAAAATCTAGCCTTAAATTTTGTTTGTG
>JABUQX010078367.1:15000-20238 GCA_015478945.1 Trachelipus rathkii
ATAGGACGATACGAGGAGGGGCTTGAGGGGTCTTTTCTGTATTTTAGCTTTGGTATTATGATTGCTTAGATTGATGGAGCTATTGAATATATGTGCCTGTTGGGTTAATGCTTAAATTCTCCGTAGGTGTTTTAAGGTAATTTGTTTTGAGATAATTGTCAGGATCTGTGGCTGGAGAGTTTTTAAGGGATTTTATGTTTTGTTTTTTAGGTCTGCAATGGTTATTTGTATTGTTTGGTCTTGGTTGCTTTTTGTTTTTTTGAGGGCTTTAATAATTTTCCCTTTTTTTGTGGGTGAGTGGGTTTGTGGCTTTGTTTAGCGAAGTGTGTGGCTAGGGTATTTGCGAGTTGTTTGGAGGTTTGAGGGTTTTGTGAGGTTTGATTTTTGATGGATTCGTGTGTGCGTGGTTGGGAATTGTTTGAGTTTTTCAGGATGTTTATCGTTTTCCACATTCTGGTGTTGTTGGTGTTTTGGAGGTTGTTTGTGAGAAAAGTTTGGAAGTTGTTAGAGGAGTGTGTTTTCGTTAGGTTTGTGATTTGAATGTTTAGTGTATTGATGTGTATTTCAGATGATTGTGATTGAGCTGTATTTCTGAGAGAATTGCATTGTTTGATTAGGTTTTCTATTTCGGTGGTTAAGGTTGGATTGTATTTTTTAAGGAATCCTTTGGGGATATGTAGGTTTGCGGCTTTTTGTATTGAGTTAGTGAGGTTTTGGATGGATTTGTTGAGGGTGGAGGTGTTGGTGATGTTTAAAGGGGGTAAGTTGTTTTCTATGTGGTTAGTGAATTTTTCCCAGTCAGCTTTTTTGTAATTTGTATATGTTTTTCTGAGAGGGGTGTGTGTTTTATTGGAGTTTTGATATTTAATGATGATAGGGAGGTGGTCGGAGTTTAAGTCGGTTAAAGTGGACCAAAGTAATTTGGTGTGTAAATTGGGTGAGCAGAACGTTAGGTCTGGGGAAGTGTAAGTTTGATTAGTTTGGGGTGGGATTCTGGTATGGTGGTTTGGGTTATTGAGGATGTTTAGGCTTTCAAGGTTTGAGAGGATATGAATGCCTCTAGGGTTGCAACTTGGGCGTTGTACCATGATGGATGGTGAGCGTTGAAGTCACCTCCCATTATTAAGTTTGGGAGGTTTGAGAAGTGAGAAAGATTTGGTTTGTAGTTATTGGAGCAGTGTGGTGAAGTGTGGTGTGGAATGTATATGTTTATTAGATTGTGTGGTTTATTATTTATCATTATTGTGAAAGATTGAAGTTTTGTAATGTTGTTATTTAGTAATGTGGTTGAATGTGATGGGGTGATAGTGTAGGGAAGTGAGTTATGTATGAGAGTTAGTAGGGAGTGATTTTTTGGGGTTTGAGGTGAATGGATGGTGTTATATCCGTAAAACTTTAGGTCTGGGTGATTTTTGGACATGTGAGCTTCTTGGATCTTTGCTATGTGTATGTTGTGGAGTCTCAGGAAAATTTCAAATTCTTTATTTTTGTTGTGAATCCCATTTATGCTGATTTGTAGAATATTTATGTTGTGTTTTGGTTTGTTTGTGGTAGGGGTGTTGATTATTGTAGGTTGTCTTCAGACTTGGCAGATCTAGTTATGTTGGGAAGTAGGGAGAGTAGTGAAGGGTGAGCAATGTTTATGTATCCTCTGCTCGAATTGACTGCATCGGAGAGAGTTTCGTCTTACGGCTAAACTGCAGATTGGACACGACCAAGCTCCTGGTCCCGGGTTGCTCTCTATGTCCCCGACTTTTAGAAGAAGAGCTAAGGCATGAGCCGAGAAGGTTGCCTCAGAATGAGAAAAAAGGAGAAACAAAGAGTGAGAAATGTAAAGAGTCCCGATAGGTTAGTGGAGGGTTCCTCCGGACGAGGTGGCGGCGCAAAAGTCGCTGAGGAAACCACGCATATTCTTGCTGGTTTGCTGGTAGGGGAAGATAGATTTGAGGACCTCCATCTGTTTATTGTATTTCCTGCAGTACAACGGTCGAGCACGTATTCCCTCTGTCTACCTATATATATATATATATATATATATATATATATATATATATAATATATATTTATATATATATATATTATAGCTATATAATATATATATATATATATATATTATATCTATATATATATATATTTTATATATTAAGTAATATATAATATATATATATATATATATAATATTTAATATATATTATATATATATATATATATTATATATATTATTATTATATATATATATATATATAGTATATATATATATATTATTAACTTCCCCGCTTTCCTCCCTTTTTTATTGTCGTCTGCCTCGTCACGTGATCAGAAAATCTCGTTTTCTTCAATAGAACAACAGCCGCCATTTCTCCTCAAGAAGCATTTCAATTCTTTCGTGAAAAACTGCCAAGCTCAGTGTAATCTCAGAAACAGTTTACCAAATCCTTTTCACATTTGTTTATGAAGCACCGCTGACTTCTTTTATATTATTTTGTGTATTTGAAACTTTCGTTACAACATTTTTCCCCTCGATTGTTAGCAAGGTACGTTAATTGCTAAACCTAGCTCTTGTGTATCATATTGAATCTCGTGTATCTAAATAATTCTATTTTGTGCTGCATGCTTATATTAATGAAAAACATTCCATATAAAATAATCTTTATTATACATTATATTTATTTACATTTAAATAACCTTTTTATAAATTATTGGTTATACTAAAAGACTTACGTTCAAAATTTTATATATTTTATGTAATAGTTTCCCTTAAAACAAAATGTCAAGTATGAATAGAAAACTGAATTCTCATGCATAACTTTAATATTTATTTTCCACAATGTAATTATTATTATTATTATTATTATTATTTTATTTATTATTATTATTATTATTATTATTATTATTATTATTATTATTATTATTATTATTATTAATTTATTATTATTAATTATTTTATTATTGTTAATGTTTTCATTATATTAATTATGTATATTTGTTCTGTCAAAAATAGAATTCTGACCTCTGACCAAAGTTGTATCATTGATTCAAGCCTTCTGATTCTTCCGTTACGCCCAACGTAACATTGGTGCCCCCTGGAGTGGTACCCCCTGGATTGATGCCCCTGGAGTTTTGCCGTCGTCTATCCCGGCATTTCTACAACTACAAAGGATCCACAGCATCCACATCCTGAAGCAGAAGTTTATTTTCATAATATAAAAAAAAAAACATTAATCTATTTTACGAAACAATTTTAAAATTTTATTTTAACAGGTCGTAATCCTGCATTTTTCAATTTAAATTACTATTTTTTTAAACCATTTTGGCCCGTACAAAGCGGCCGCTTTATCATTTTTTCTCATCCTTTGTATTCGCCTTTTTGTAGTATTTAGTCTGTTTTTTGGTCTCTGACCATTATTTTTATCATATTTAGCGTGTGCAAATCGCATCTTAAGCATATTTTTTGTCTCGTAATATTGTTTTCAAAATTTTTTTTACTATTTTAGATTATTAATATTATAATTATGTCCCCTCCTGACGCTGCAAACAACGATAACATCAATATATTATCGCAACCACCCCCTCCAGACAGGGAATCATCTGGTATCTATACTGGCAAGTTCCTCAATAATGACTTGGATCTAACGTTCACGCTGCTCGAGCTCCAGCTCGAATCCACCAATGAGCTTGCACGCTTTAGAGCTCTTTTAAACATTTTGCCTGTTCCTGTTTTACAGCGCCTAAAGGATGTTTTACCATCCTTGCATTCTCACAACCAACCCTACACCCAACTTAAAACCGAACTTTTAAACCGGCTGGGAGAAACCGATGCTGAAAAAGTAAAAAAACTTCTAACTGGAGGCTCTCTTGGTGATCGTTTGCCCTCAGTCCTGTTATCTGATATGCTCAATCTTCTTGACGGTCCTCCTGTAGGTAATTGTATACATATTGTACGTCATCTCTTCCTACAGAAACTCCCTGCAGAGATGCAATTGCGCTTAGCCACCGTCGATCCTAATTGTTCACTACAAGAACTAGCTACTTTTGCTGACAGAATTTGCAAAGCGAAACCTCTTACGACAGCAGACATACCTTCACAAGTTTCGCATATCACGGATCCCACCAGTAATAATAACTTAACACCAGCGTCACTTTCGCATGTGAGTGAGTCAGTCAATGCACTTCGACACCCGTCGCACACAGAAAATTCTTACATTGTATCACAACTACAGGTGTTGCAGAACACCATCATGGATTTAACTACTAGAATGCGAGCTTTGGAAACGCGTTCCACTGCTCCTTCCCCCCCTCCTCCTTCCCCTCCTTATCCTCAACAACAATATCCTTATCCTCAACAACAATATCCTTATCCTCAACAACAATATCCTCAACCTCAACAGTATCCTCAGTCCTCTCCTCATCCTTATTCGCAACCCCCTTCATACCCCCAGCCTCCTCCCAATCCTTCATACCCCCAGCCTCCCCCCAATCCTTCAAATAATTATTCTGCTTACAATTACGGTCATAACTCTCGCTCTCCTACTATGCAACGACGTTCATATCGTCGCTCACCTACTCCTTCGCGTCAGTTCGCCTCTTCTCCTGTTCCTTCTCAGGCCTTGGTTCAGTTTCCGTCACATAACCAACAGGGTATTTGTAGAAATCATCAGCGTTTTGGAGATCAAACTCGGTCATGTCTTAAGCCTTGCACTTTCGGGAATTTAAACTCAAACACCACTCCGTAAACACGCTCGGGGTGGTTTCAAAAGCGTCTAACTTACTTTGTGTTTACGATCCCTCCACCAAACTATCTTATCTCGTAGATAGTGGGAGCTCAATCTCAGCGGTTCCACGTTCCATCCTCGGGAAAACTCATGCTCCAGAAGCATCCGGCTCTTTACGCGCCGCCAACGGCACCACCATCAACACTTATGGTACCAAACGACTCCATTTAACGCTCTCATTCCGTCGTGACTTTATATGGGACTTCACGATAGCCGACGTCACTTTACCAATAATAGGTGCCGACTTTCTGTCTCACTTTAACCTTCTTGTAGACATGAACCACAACCGCATTATTGATTTTAAGACACATTTCTCATCCGCTTGTATTCGTGCGTCTGCTTCCATCAGTGGCATACATCTTTCTCCATCTAATAATATTTTTGAATCATTATTAATTACCGATTTTCCTGAACTTCTTTCTCCAGTCTCCAAGTTCCCTCCTGTGAAGCACAATGTCGTTCATCA
>JABUQX010078368.1:0-10000 GCA_015478945.1 Trachelipus rathkii
ATGTAATTATTATGTCCTCGACGCGAGGGCTTTCAGAGCTTTTTTTTGTATAAAATAATATGTATTTTATGTTTGATATTTGTATTTTAAATTAAACTTTTTTTTCTAAAATTTTCTTGCTTAAGTCATTAAAATTTTATACAAGGATTCTAAATTAAATGTACTTTTATCGCATGATTCCACTATCAGGGTTTATTTAATATTGTAGCCGTATAATTTTGGAGATCTATAGTATTTATCTAATATGTTTTATTTGTATTATTATTTTGAGTATCATGTCTAGCTGATAAATGTTCTTTGTAAAACAGGGTGAAATAAGTTCCGATTACAATGTGTCAACGAATGTGTTAGGTACCTTTTTCCTCGTGCTGAGTTTATGGTTGTGAGTCGGTAAGTTTGCTTAATATGTATTGAGTTGTAGTTTGAGCTTACGTTCATCGTAAGAGGTTGTGTCGTTCTAGTTAGTAGTGTTATGATACATTTATTCTTAGTTCAGTACATTTATAATGTTTATATATTTAGCTTTTATTATGCAAAAACGTTGTTACGTATTACGCATTATATTTATCGATGGTATAGTTTATTATAAAGAACTTATTTTTGTGTTATGTTTTAGTGTATATAAACTTTGTAAGGTTTTTAACAGTTATTCGTAATGAGTCTTAGTAGATAATTATTATAAACTAAAGTTGATAATCTCGTTACTCATATTACTATATCAATGTAAAAAATTAACGTTATATATAATTGATTTAGAGATATACTTGGAAAAAAGTATGAATACACGGCTATAGCTCTTTGTATGGCGCACAATGTCATAAGGAATTCACACGTTGTATCCGCAGGATGTTTAGTGTATGGAACTTTTGTTTTAATAGTATTACATACACGTTTATATTCGTGCTTAAGTTGTGTTATTATAGATCGTCCGATTGTTAACATTCTTTATTAACCTTAGTTATATATATGATTAGCTATGTTAGCTTTATTCAATGTGCAAAACCCTTGTTATGTTAGCATATTATTCGATGGTTATAGTATTTATATAAGAATCATTTTGTGCTAGTTTATATAAGAATATGAAACTCGAAATGACGACGTAATCAATAGTGTTAATGTAAAATTACAATTGTATAATGTATTAGAGATATGTACTGCGAAAAATAGTGATGAATAAGTGATTACGTTATTTGAGAAGCTGTAGCTATAAGGTAATTTAGTTATGTTTTAGTAGTTATTCGTGCGAAAGGATGTGTATATGTTTATATGTCATTATGTACATTATAAATATTCTTATGTAATAAATATGATGCTATAGTTATAGCTTTAATTAATGATGAAACTACTATAGTTATGTTAAGCATATTAATTCGTAATGGTTTGTATCTTAAAATAGATACTAATTTAATTTATTGTACGTTGATTAGATGAGGGTATGAGGTGGTGTAGTGTAGTGGTATGGTTGTTGAGATAGTGTGTAGAGTAATAGATTAGGTGATTGGTGAGTATGAGGAGTAGTGAGTAGAGGAGAATGAGAGAGAGAGGAGTTGTTGTGATGAGTTCATACGAGAATTATACCTTTTGAGCTGATATGGTTCATATCGTGGTAATTAACATACGGATTATTTAACTTATGTATTACTATCAATATGTAGAAATATCTTTAAAAATTAAGATATAATATGTAACGTATAATTCTCTATATGTAAAACTTATTATAATTGGTCGCAGTTGTTTTCTTACAAAATACAACTATTTTTCGCTTGGTCTCTCGCGTTAGTCCGCGACCGTCGGAGTTCGTGGAGTTCGATGAGATCGTAGAGTCGTGCAATTTTCCTGGGTGCGAGATACAGGTAGTTCGGATCGATAATTACATCTGTAGGTCATAATAAGTGGAATCGGAGTTCGTGAAAGTTATAGGAGTAGTAGATTATTTGAGTTGATATAATAGGTGTGAGTCGGTAGTACGAGTCCGGCAGTCGGAGTCGAAAATGTTAGAGAATTTATTTATATATTATTATTTATATATTATATATTACTATATATTAATTCATATTAATTATTATTTTTTATTAATTTATTTTATATTATTTATTATTATAAATTAACATTATTATTATTATTATTATTATTAATATTTATTATTAATTATATTATTATATTTTATTTATTTTATTATTATTATTATTATTTAATATTAAATATATTATTATATTAATTATTATTATAATAAAAGTTTTTTGGATTTTATTTCCAATGTTCCTAAATATTTTATGAAATAAGCTTAATTTAATTTTCCTTAAAATAATCTTTGAAAATAAATAATTTAAAGAAGGAGATATATTTACATAGATTTCCGACGCGTTTCGTCTACAATTTTTTGAAATATACTAATTTATATAATGGAATATTTCTAGTAAGCGAATGAGTCTTTAAAATTATTAAAAAGTTTATATTTATAATTAATATTTCCACAAATGAACTAAATCGTTAATGCCAAACATAAAATTTTTAATGTTTATTAGTACTGGTTGCGTATTTTTTAATGTAGATAAGGCCTCCGCAATTTAATATTATGAGACGCTTGGGCGCGCCTATAAACGATTCTTGGTAGTATACGCACACTGCGCCTATGCGCCATATGCCAGTAGCTCTTATGGATAGAGATCTATAGTCGCTATTGCGCCCTATACTTTTGGGTCACGTCGATGCGCCTAGAGCCAGACGTGTCTGATTTTTGACCTTGACGATCTTCTACTATTTGAACAGCTCTCAGGCCTGAGATGATTTTGTTCGCCCTGAATCTTTACTTTGCAAAGTAAACTTTAGTGAGATAAAAAAAGCAGGTCAGTATGATATTATAGATCATGCTCCGAAGAAGAACATGCTATTGTATCTATAGATGTCACAACATTAAATACTCTATCCCGTAAAGCTTAACAATATCTATACACTTCTCTTCCACCCTATTGGCCTCGTTGTGGATGCCATTCGTATACCTCTGGGTTGCCACCTAGGTAAAAGATTGGATGAGACATATTTCTAATTTATTCTGTTCGTAATAGCGTACTTTGATACTAGTTATGGGTAATAACGAGAGACATTATCTTTGTAGTATAAATAAAAAGTGATAATATGTAGATTATGTATTTGTAGTAATTATGGATATAGTCTGTTTTAATATTATATTGAGGATAGTCTATTTATAGTATTTTGATAAGGTGAATAATTCAAAAATTAATTATATACTGAAAGGCACTATTAATCTATCTTCCTTATTTAGACAAATAGCTACTTAGTGGATATAGTTATTTGAAAAAGAATAATATTTTATCGAATATTTTGATTATTAATAATTTACTTTTCTTTATATTATAATATAGGATTGTTGATTAGGGGGTTCTCATTGAGATTAGATAGAGGTCTGAGGGCCTGCGAAAGACACGCTCTGACATGGCGTGGACTGTCATGCAGGTGTGGCAGGAGCTAACTGCTTAACGAACACGATATTTTAGTCAGAGAAAATTTCATATACGATACATAAACAATATAAACTGCAAAGAGTAAATGATAAAATTAATCATATAATAAAAGTTGATAATTTGAATCTGTTAATAAATAATAATAACTAATAAAATAAATATATTAATTAAAGAAGTATTATTATATTGTATTAAATATATAAATAAGGTTAAGATAAGGAATACTCATATAAGTTCATTATTAACAGAAGCCCGATTTTAGTCTCAGTATCAGGGTCGGCTATTATTCTTATCAATCACCCCCCGCGCCCCTGCCTCGATACCCACACGCCCCCGCCACCTCCACGGCACCTCTTAAACATTAGATTTGATGTTAAAAAACGATAGCATTATCTCCTTTCCCTCGCCTCAACTCGCCCTGCCCCACATTTTAAGCAATACAACTCTCGAATTTAATTGCATCGCACCCCTGATGTATATCGGAGATTGGCTATGCGCGTCCAAAAAGGACGTAATACGTTGAGTGTTTCGCTCGCTTTGCTCTCGGGGACGAGAATTACCTCTATACCTAGTAAATAATAACCCGGTGAGGTACTTTGAAAGCTATATCTCATCGGTGTTTTCAGTTACTGAATGATCGCACAATATGTAACTGTTTTATTTACACACCTTAGATTAATCTAGTAGATCTCCATCTAAAACACGTCTATTGCGATATAGCTGCAGCGGTCACGATCGGGTCAGTAGCCCACCAAATTACTGGCAATCCATCTAATATATTAGTAGAAATATATGTTTTTCTTTAAATTTAAACTGAGTTTTGAGTTAAACAAATTTATAATAAGCGTTCCTCTTATATTGTTTCCTGAATATATCTGCTGGTGAGTTAAGGTTAATAATTTGATGTATACATTATATCGTTTTAAATTATATTAATGTACAATATCGTATTACAAGACACGTGGTTCAATTCTTAATAAATAAAAGATTCTAACATCTAAAGTGTAGGCAATATATTAGTGGCTTCAAGTTTAAGTTTGATAATTTACATAATGTTTATCATTATTGATTTATTAACTTATGATAAGAGTTTTAAGATATATGTACGAAAACGCTGTTCAGATATTTGGAGTATACAATTTTGTGTGTAACCGTTACGGCACTATATGGATATTTACAGAGGTCTTAAAAGGTGAATTTTTTACTAAGTTTATTTAATTATTGTTGTATTTTAGGCATCCATATACATATATATTATATATATATATATATATTAATATATATATTAATATATATTATATATAATATATATATAATATATATATATATATTAATTATATATATAATATATATATATATATTAATATATATTAATATATTATATATTAATATTAATATAATATAATATTAATAATATATATATATAATATATATTATAATATATTATAATATTATTATATAATTAATAAGTAAATAATTATTAAATAAAATATAAGTTTTTTTATATATTTATACAAAACTAGGGATATTTATTATTCTTTCTAAATTACTAATTTAAATAATGAGAATAGTTTTGTCTCAAAATTCTCTTGATCAGATGATATACTTTTTATGTGTAAAATAATATTATTAGTCTTCGCTATTCATAGCGACGCTGGCTCATTGATTGAGATCCGCAAGAGAATTATGGCTTGTGCGCCATTTATATGCTTTAGATTACGCATTTTTAAATAATGTATTTGCGTCTATAATGATCGCCATTATGCGCTTAATTTTTATTCGAATTTGATTAGTGATGTCCTCCATAGGAGCATAGTGCGCATATTGGCAGCAATCTCGGTGGCGCAACGCCCAGCTCTGATATATATTATTAATTAATTTAATTATTTAAATTTAATTTGTTATAATTATTATTAATTTATTAATTATTATTTATTTAATATAATTTAATAATTTATAATTATTTAGAATTAGAATAAGTCAATTAAGCCTGATTAATTTTTATTATGGTTGTTATATAAATAAAATAAACAATAATATTAGTTAATTTTTAAAATTAACGTACTTATATATATATCATTTGTTTCCGTAACGTAAGAGTAATATTAATCGTGGCCCTATATCTCGCGATACGGGAGGTGTTGCGCTCTCTGCGCATATCATATTAATTATTATAGGTATAATTACCAAATAATAGTACATTTTGGAGATTAGATTCATGGAAAAGTGGTATATTTTTTTATTTACCAAATGTCTTGCAAAACAAATTGGTTGAAACACAAAAAAAAAATGTTTTACTGTACTCTGTAAGCACTTATCTGAGTCAAGTCGAAATTTCGAATTTGACTGCTGGAGTCGGAGTAGGAGTCGGAGTCGAAAATTTTTTGTTTAAGTGGAATTCAGGAGGTCGGAGTCGGAGTCGAAATTTTTTGTTTAAAGTGGAGTCGTGAGTCGGAGTCGCGTTCGAAAATCCAATTGAATTTAAGGAGTCGAGTCGGAGTCGGAGTCGAAAATTTATTTTACGACTCGCAGCCCTGAATATTACTATGACAAGGCATTTTTTCGCTGTACTGGTACGAATACATCTCCTCGCATCTCTACGCTTGGTTGTTGATAATCCTTCACGAGGAGTTTCCGTTATTCAAACGATGTGTCATTTTTCTTTAATCGTAACCGAATGGCGACTGTTCATTGCCTGTATTCCTGCCAGAGGGTCAATTATAAGTATTGCCTCACTTTATGCAAATGGTTAAAGCATAATATCATTTTCATGTTTTGTAACTGATATTTTTTCTGAAAGGGGGGCGGTGCCTAAAAAGAGATAAACTAAAAACTTTACTTTGCTCGTCTTTACTCGTTAGGTATTTATTATGGTTAGGTAAGGTTATGATAATTTTGGTAAATATTACTGATGTTAATGTAAAACCCTCGTAATGTTGTTTCTTGACCAAGTTGTTAATTGATGCTGTTTATATCGTCTGGTTGTTGTGTGTTAAGTCATGTTATGTTCATAGTTTAGCTTACATAGAGTAAAAACTCTTTTACTGATTGTTGTCCTTTACCCATTAGGTTTAAATGATGTTAGGTACGGGTTGCCTAAATTTTTTTTTTGTTAACATATTACTGTGTTAATGGAAAGTTAACATTGTCATGCTGATATGTTGATAAAGTGTGAATTGGATTATGTTTTTGTTGAGCTTTGGTTTAGTTACTTTTCTGATGATAAGTTGGCATTGTTATGTTAGCAGTTTTATTCTTGCTTTAAGATGTGTCAGGTTTGTCGTTGTATAATTATTATTCTTAGTTCACTCGAGTGTTATTTTTGCTTTATTAATGTGAAAACTTTGTTACGTTAGCATACTTTCGAAGGTCTGTATGATAAATTACACCAGGTTATGGTAAATTTTTGTTAAATATTACTATGTTAATCTAAAATTAACATTGTATGTTAGAGACATGCTTTGACAAAGTGTGAATATTACGTTTTTGTATGTTATGTTTAGTTACTTTACTGTTGTTAAGTGTGAACTTTTTTTTAGCAATTCCTGTTTAAGGATGTGTTAGGTTCGTCGTTGGGGGTTATATTCATAGTTTAGTGATGCTAAGTATGCTTTATTAATGTGATGTTACTGTGTCAGTAAATTAACAATGATATTTAGAGATATGCTTGAAAAGTAAGAATGGTTAGTTTTGCATCAGTGTTAGTTACTTTTAGTGTGTTAAGTGGGAACTTCTGTTATGTCTAACAGTTTATTTCGTGTTTAAGGTGGTGATTAGTTTGTCTTTGTACATTATTTTCTTAGTTCATGTACGCTATGTTAGCTTTATGATGTGGAACTTTTATTTAGAGTATATCTCGCTTGATCAGTATATACATTAACACATTGTTTGTGAAATTTTAGTTAATATTACCATGTTAATGTAAATTAGCATCGTTATGTTAGAGATATGCTGACAAAGTGGTGAATAGGTTACGTTTTTGAATGCTATGCTAGTTACTTTACTGGTGTTAAGTGTGGAACTTTGTTAAGTGTGGACTGCTTATTCCTGCTTAAGATGTGTTAGGTTTGTTTTGTTGTACATGTATTTCGTTAGTTTCAGGTTATGATATTTTAGATTTATTAATGTGAAACTTTGTTACATTAGAGTTCCATTGGTCTGTATGATAATTTTACACGCGGTTATGGTAAATTTTTGTAATATATTACAGTCTTAATGTAAAATAGCGATATGTTAGAAAAAGTTAAGTAGGTTACGTTCTGCGTTTGCTATATTAGTTACTTAACTGTTGTTAAGTGTGGAACTTTGTTTAAGTTTGACTGCTTATTCTTGCTTAGATGTGTCAGGTTTGTTATTGTGGGTTATATTCATAGTTCAGATGAATTATATGTTAGCTTTTTAATGTGAAAACTTGTTACGTCAACATATATGATTGATGTTTGTATAAAAACTGTGATTTATGTTATGTTCTTATCCAAAGATTACTCGAGAATGTGACTTGATATCAATAGATTCATGATCATAGATACAGATGGGCAGTGAGGGGGTGGATAGTGGTTTGATTTAGTGATTTACTGCTTTAGGGTATGTAAAGACGTTACAATTTTAGTAAACAATTTGCACCTTAATCAATAGATCAATTAATCAAAGATGGTAAGGAGGGAGGTTGGATAGTGGTTTGATTTAGTGATTTATGCTTTAGGGTTTATGTAAAACATGAAACTTTTAGTAAAAATTTGACCATAATCAAATAGCAATCAATAGATCACAGATGGTTAGGAGGGTGGTTTGATTTAGTGATTACTGCTTTAGGGTATGTAAAACGTTTTAAAATTTTAGGTAAAAATTTGAACACTTTAATCAATAGATCAATCGATTCACAGATGGTCAGGAGGGATGTTGGATAGTGGTTTGATGTTAGTGATTTAATGCTTTAGGGTATGTTAAACGTAAATTTGTAAGTTAATAACAAAAAATTAAGAAATTTTATTTATTATTTATTTATTTATTTTATTTATTATTTATTTATTTTTTCTTGAATGGTTTTAGAGTTTCAAAAGCAATTCGAATTCAATAACCCTATATAAAAGAAAAAACATTGTATATTACTAATATTTAATAACTCGGCACGGCAGGAGGGAGCCAGCACCGGTGCAGCTGTCACTTTCTAAGTCGACTCCTTCTTCTTCTCTTCCCTCTTTCCCAATCATTTCTCTTCCTTCCTCCTTCGGACTCTGTTTTGCACTCTGTGCTCTTTTTTCAGTCGAGACCACCTAATGGGAGGGTAGGCACCCTACACGGGCTTATAACCATCAATTCGCAACCTACGACCTCAATACGCCTTAATATAGGACACCAACATTTGTTTTGTATACGAATGTTTCATTAACTCGGCAGCCGGTGGATCAGCACCGGTGCCGGAGCCAACTCCTCAGTTCAATACCAATTCTTTCTAAAAATTCAACTCTGAATCCTCTTCACCAATTTCAGTCACAATCTACGAACACTTCGATTTTTTAAAGGGGGGTGGGGTCCCTCTTCGGGACCTACGGGGACGTTCCTCGTATACGAATAGGGTACGTTATCATCTAACACCCTCCAAAATTTTACTCGATACGATAAACTCTAACTTATACAGTATATATGTTGGAGCAGGGGGACGGTCGGTGCGGTGTGGTCGGTAGCGGACCGGTGCAGGTGCCTGCAGTGCGACTCGGAGCTCGATGAAGCAGGCGCTGAAGGGTTTAAAAAACACAACTCAGAAGTGATCCCTTCGGGATCACTTCTTCGACGTAATAATTAATAATATAATAATCTCTCTGTGTAGGTGTATGTGCGCGCGCGCGCTCTCGCGCGCTGACGTAATCTCATCTGCGACGAGATTACGTATACGCTCGGACCTAACGCTATTTAAGCCTAATCTTGAGCTCTCAGGAAGCCGCACAAGGGCGTAAGCGCAATATCGGCGTCCCTCGGGGTGACCCCCTCTATATACTCCTAAGACTTGAAATTTACACAAATTCGAGCTTATCCCATACATAATTATATTTCCCAAGTTTTTAGAGACCTATATATCTACTTTATACCTTTTTTGAGAAAAAGACTGTAGGACGGTCAAAACGTAACCATCCTACTATATATTACTATATATATTATTATATATATATTATATATATATATAATTATATATATAATATATATATATATATATATATATATATATATTATTATATATATATATATATATATTATATTTAAATTAAATATTATGTAATTATTATATATATATTATATATATAAATTTAATTTAAATCCATACATTATTATTCATTATTATTATTATTATTGTATTATTATTATTCATTATTACTATATTATAATTTAAATGCCATAATTATTATTATTATTATTATTATTATTATTATTATTATTATTATTATTATTATTATTATTATTATTATTATTATTATTATTATTATTATTATTATTATTTTGTCCATCAACTTATTATTATTGCA
>JABUQX010078368.1:15000-22500 GCA_015478945.1 Trachelipus rathkii
ATGTTTATTAATAGAACTATCAGGAATATACAACCAAGCAAAATAAGTGGAGACATCTACATATAATTCGACATGTTGCTGTCTGAACTAAATTTTTGTTTAGAAACTTTTAAAGCGCTATTCTCCTCTTTCGCTAGTAAACTTTTTATATAGACATCAACATTTTGTAGCTTGCTAGTTAAATTATAATTAATTTAAAATTTTCAGTCATTAATTTACAATTTTTAATACATTTTGCTATTAAATTTAAGCATATATATTCAAACTTTTCATTCTCACTCATTCCTGGGGCATTACCGTCTTAATTTTGTCTTCTTTCATTCACTACATTTACGCTCTCGGGTAAAATTTTTCCGATGGAAATTCTTTCGTCTATAGTAAGACTTACTCTACTCTCAACCTTTAGTCCACATGTGGTAGTATCAGGAGGCTTCTGAATAGCTGTTCTATTGCAAAGAGATTTGCCATTGGCTGGTGCTGAGGCGTGATTTTCTTCACCAGCTTCATAATTTTCAGCTTTTGGCAAATTGGCGTTGACGTGTTTGATTCCCGCTCCTTTTAAAGTTTGAACGCATGAAAATCGAAATGGGTTTTACGTTCGAGAATACTTTTTTACAACATATAATTTCTTATAAGATAATTTTGAAAGCGTTTTGTTTTTGCCGTTTATTAATTTTCATCATTCATTATAAGTGCTTATCAATTCAGTGCCTTCACTTTCAAATTAATGCTGACTTTGTTGAAAATTAGCAATTAACTCCCGTTCAAAGGTAACGCAGAAACGTTTTTTAAAAAATCTTCGCGAGACAAATGCTGTTTACCTGCGCGATCCGACACGAAACCGCGCCTTCGCTGCGCAGGGTAAATATTTGACGGCGTCGAACCTAAGATATATTCTAGTTGGACGTATTTCTAACTTTTAATAAAGTGATTTCTCCATTTTTTTTTTAAATTTTCTTTTCAATATAACCTGTTTTCTACACTATGAGTCCAGCATTTTATTTTAAACTGAAACATTTTTATTTATTTAAATTGAAAGACTGTTTTCATATTGAAGATTTTTATTAATAATATCTTTTTTCATTGACCCTAAGTCGAAGTCAAATAAGGCAATAGCTCAAACATCCCTGTAAGTTACATCCATTATAATTATTTATAAAAAATTTAAATTTATGTTCAAACTTATGCTAAAATTTGAGCAAGCAAAATTTTACCATAAGTCGAAATGAAATAATATATAAACCTGCCCTGTTGAGATACTCAATCAATCGGAAGACAATCTGACGAAATAGAACTAACTCAAGATACTCTCTGTAGTACTCCCTTCTCAGAACTTTAAGAAAACGCAATTTCCAAGCAAAGTAGGTAAAATTCAGGATAAGAACGCGATTCAATTTCGATTGACCAAGAAAATTCAAAAGAAGAATCAGTCAAAGGAGGTAAACGAGGAACAGTCCATCTACTGATTGAGTTACGAACTTACGAAAAAGAAAAAGTATTTCAACATAAGGGTACTTCTTTACTTATGTTGAATAAATACCTCATTTAAAATATGGATTTTTACACCCTATCATTATCATATATTGGGACTTTCTCGCAAAAACATCCACCAACTTTGCAAGCTTATCCCTATATAATTGGTGAACCCGGAAAAAGCACCCAGAACTTCAATCTGTGCCTTCTGATAAGCAAAGGAAAACAATCAAAATGAAGGAAAAGAAAAAGCAATAATACTAAAACTTCCAAATCAGATCACTCCAAAAAGATTACTCAAGCAAACCTCGAGCGAACATTATCGATACAGACTTCTTCTCATTCTCAATTAATTTTGGATCATGGTCAGAAACTCATTTTTGGATTCCACTACGAACTCAGATTCCTTTTCGAATTCTAAATGGTTCTGTGCCATCTCCCATTTTTAATACGTTTCTGTCGCATCAACGGAAATTTACCACTAAAATAAGAACTAGATCTCAGGCAATTTAGCCTCTAACAAATGTCGCCGCAATGTTTTCTTTCTACCCAAGCTTTGAAAATGTTACGTAATTGGGTTGTTGGATCGAATCAAGAAAAACATTAGAACGCCTTAATACTGGACCCTTTCCTTGGATTCACGCAAATTCAATCAATGTTAACTATTAAATATTTATCAAAATTTATTGCTACTATAAAAGACTAGATTTTAGGCAATCTTCGCCTCTACATATGTCACAAAGCTTTAAAAACATGCACACGTGTGTTGATCGAATCAAAAAACACAGAATCTCCTTTAACTTACTGACTGGCCTTTCTTTTTTGTTATCCAACTATTCAATCGACATTCAGTGCCAACAGAAGAAGAATTTACGTCGAAATCCAAGACGTCAAATGGCATTCTCCAAACAAACTTAAGTGAAATATTTTTAATATTTATAATTGATTGTAACATTTTGTATTTTTATGCATTTAAATGTTTGTATGTTTGCTTATATCTAACGGATATAACCAATGCTTGTGTTTAAATGCATACCTTTCATTTTCCTGTTATATAACATTATTTGTAATTTTTATATATTGTAAATATTTGTATTTATGTGTTAGATCTTCAAATGTAGCCAGAATATGCTTGTATTTGGAATAATTCTTTGCATTTCATGTATACTATTTTTGCTATCAAATGTTTGTATGTATACATGTCTTCGGACATAATTAGATATGCATGCATTTAAAAGTATTTTTACTTTATTTTATTTATTATTCTATTCAACCTCATTGAAATGTTTTGTATGTTTGTGCGCATTTTACGAATTGCATACATTTGAATGACGATTAGCTTTTATCTTGTATAACTATTATTACATACTTTCTCCACTCCCGTGTTTAGAGTAGGTAAAGAATATAGTACTTCCGATTAATAAATTATTAAAAAAATAATTTATTTGTTTGAACTTATGCTAAAATTTGGGTTTTGTAGTCGAAAATGAATATATGTAAACCCGGCCCTGTTGAGAACTCAATAAATCAGAAGACAATCTGTAAATGTACTCAAGATATCTTCTCCTAGTAACTCCCTTCTCAGAACTTTAAGAAAACGCAATTTCCAAGCAGGGAGGTACAATTCAGGATAAGACCGCGACTCAATCTCGATTGACAAGAATTCAAAAAGAAGAATCAGTCAAGGGAGGTAAATGCGGAAACAAGGTCCGTAACTACTGATTGAGTTACGAACTTACGAAAAAGAAAGAGTATCTCAAACAGAAGGGTACTTCCTTTATTTAAAATGTGATTAAATATCTTATTTAAATATGTATTTTTTAAATTTCATCATTATATTAACATAGGGGCTTACTCTCAAAGAAGCCACCAAACTTAGCAAGCTTAGCCCTATTTCCCCATTAGGCCCCCGTCCCCCACCTGGCTACGGGATTTTGTTTTATTGTTTTACTGCTTTACAGCTTTACTGCTTCCCTCATATTTGAACATATAGTTTGTGAAAATAGCTTTATTGTTTATTAATCGTGGTAATATATATATATTAATATATATATATATTATATATATTATATTATAATATATAATATATATATATATATATATATAATATTATATATATATATATATATATATATATATATTCTTTGTGTAAAAAAGGAAGTGAAAATGTACTTGCTTAAAAATATTTTTATTACATATTAACTATATTTTTTAAATACATATGTGTATGCCGATTAAATAAGCTTTACCTCCACCAGCAAAACATCTTGTTTGATTCTCGGTTGAAAATGTATCAACATCATTCTCGGATAGTCTCAATTTCTTATGTTGGTTTATTATATAATTGATTACCTCTGCTTTAAAAGCGTTCATACAAAATTTTGATCGGCTAAAGTGCATATCTAAATGAAATTTTTAAGATGAATAGGGTTAGGAATTTTTATTTTAAATTGTTCCACGGTGACTATAGAATGTTAAACACATTGTTCGCGATTCAGTAATTTTCTTCTATATGTTCCAGTCAGTATAGTATCATTTATAAATGTTATTGCTATTGACCTAGATTGTTTATGTCACTCTTTGATTGCTACCGATGCTAGTATTCTGTTTACCAATGTAACGTTATCAGATACACATACAATTCTCAATTTTAGCAAGATCTCTAGGTGTAATAAGGACACTTTGCAGCAAATATGTTGGGATAATTAGAACATGTGTAGCCATGTTTTCAATAAACCAAGCACAAATGAATATAAACTATAGTCCCATACTACATCTTTTAATATATTACAAACCAGTGGTCTAAGTGATGAGGGTCAGATATCAACATAAAATATCACT
This sequence comes from Trachelipus rathkii, assembly GCA_015478945.1. Lineage (NCBI taxonomy): Eukaryota > Metazoa > Arthropoda > Malacostraca > Isopoda > Trachelipodidae > Trachelipus > Trachelipus rathkii. The sequence continues at coordinate 19,315 of JABUQX010078368.1, forward strand.
ATTCAAGGACAGGTGTCCATTCTCCGCGAATTCATGATGTCATAAGACATCTATATATATATATATATTATTATATTATATATATATATATATATATATATATATATAATATATATATATATATATATTATATATATATATAAGTATATTATAATATATAATGCTATTATATATATATAATATAGTGTATACTATATATATATATATATTATATATATAATATATATATATATATAATATAATATATATATATATATATATATATTATATATAATTATATATTATATATATTATTATATTATATATATATATATATATATATATTATATATATATATACAACATGAATTTTCCTGAAACTTTAATTTTTCAGTTCTATACACACGTCACATTACATTTAATATTTCGTAGAATCATGAATATCATGCTACTACCGAACATTAGTCAATTTCAACTTTCTAAAATCCTAATTTTCTTCGCTTTTCCCACTGATGCTCAGTTAAAATGCGATCACCCAAATTTATATTCCGAATTTCAGGTTTCTAAGATATATGTATTGAAACAAGGATGCGTATTAACTACCAGTCGGTACCATTTTACAAATCCCTCTCGCATTTTAAAATCAAGGAAATTAATAAACTCCTCAGTGATAGAAGTTTCCATATTGTATTCCTTTATAAATCATATATTTACTCAATCATTTTATTTTGTAAAATCTCCCAAAATATTGTGAGATACTCAATTAGATTACATCAACTCTTTCTTGGGTCATCACACAAATCTTTTGTTATATGTTCCTACCGTTTCCTATACTTCAGGATCCTTCCTAACCTTGTAATAATTGTGTTCTGCATTTATTGTGTATTTGAGGAGATTACCTAAAAATAATAATAATGCAGTGCAACCCTTTATACTCTCTACTGTTACTAACAACCCTTGCACTTCCATAAGTAATATCCCTGCACGAGACCCTATTCCTAGTAACTTGAATAGAATAAACATTGTCCGTTTTGTACCTAGCATGTTTTCTGTCATTGATAACGCTATTGTCAATGTTGACAATGACAATATCATGGACATAAACGACATTCCTCCTCATGATACCCCCATTCCTTTCAATCCCTAATGGTAGTGGTTCCTTATTTCTCATATCATTTAACATCCATGGGTACCACTGGAAGAGAGGACGAATCGTGGCACTTTGTTGGCGAAAGAATTTGGAAGTCAAGGTTAGTAAGATTTCTTGCTTAAAACATCTGTTGCTAAACACCTACCACCAGTTCCTTATTCAAGGAGGGAGCTTATATAACTACTGCGTGTGTGTGTTTACACCCAGACGTTTCTTTTATTTAAAATTTGCCATAGCAAATTTTAAAACAAGGAAAGAAAATCTACCTCCTTGTCTTCTTACGAAATCAGTTGAATTTCAGCAGCCGTCAGAAGTGAGAGGAAGAAATATAATATATTCAATTTGGTGTTCTTTTAAGTTTAGCATCAAATCTTAGTATTTATATTTACATTCTTTCAGAAATTGTAAACTACAAATAAACTATATATTAAAAATTTAAATAGTGAGTAATTACTTTAGAGAAAACGTTTAATAAGACATATGGCTGTCCCAGCACTTTCTGACTCCATATGGACGAACAACTTTTAATTGTCTTCGGGTAAGAAACATTCCCAATACACACACACAAACCACACACACACATATAATAATATATATATATATATATATTATATATATATATATTATATATATTATAGTATATATATATATAATATTAAATATTATATAGTATATATATTTATATATTACAGTTGTCACCACCGCTCACGGGCAGAACCCTATTCAAGGAGGGGCGTTGCACGCCTCAGAAGTCAACAGCTAACGTAAATTACGCAGATGAGCAAAGATTAAATTCGGCAGGAAACACAGAAGATGGAAGAGAATTCCACAGAACAGAGGTGGCAGGAAAGAATAAAGCACCGCAGCGTACTAGCCGGAAGTTACCAATATCAACATAAAGCCCATTTGCAGGCACAAGCACCCCTAGTGCTAAGAGGGCGAACCGTAAAGGTGGTGTCTCGAGTATAAATTACCCTCGAGCACCTGCCGGCTGCGGTACCTATAGAAAAGAGATAAAGCACCAACCTCGCGCCGCAAAGATAGAGAGAGGGTCAAGTGAACTGGAAAGTACAGAACAGTTTATAAGCCTTTTGGCCTTTGACTCGACCCTATCCAAAAGCCGAGTGAAACCATAGCCCCCCCCCCCAGTTATGAGAGCAGTACTCCATACAAGGGCGGATGAGGCCCTTGTATAGTTGGAGAAACTGAGAAGAGGAAAAAAAGCCTATCAGTCTAAACAGAACTCCCAGTTTCTTTGAGGCCGCCCTAGCAACCGTTGTGATGTGAGGTTTAAAAAACATTTTTTTGGTTTATGTTAAGGCCATTATGTTTATATTGTCAACAGGAGAGACGAGAGAAACCGTACGAAAGAGATAGAAAGTTAGCGAGAAAAGAACGCGGAAAGATTAAGAAACGAAGAGGCGCAATTGCTAAGATGGTAAAAGAGGAGCAAAATTGAATAAGTTGAAGAATGAAGTGTCGAGTCATCGGCATATGAGTATATAGAGTTAGATCTGCAGGTGAGAGGATCATTAATGAAAAGTAGGGAATAGAGTAGGAGATAATGACAGAACCCTGAAGGAAACACCACTTATTGACAGAAAAGGAAGAAGAGTTCGCTCCATCAACAACAGCCGATTATTGAGCGATTTTGAAAAGAAACTAGACATAAGCAAGCAAAGAGAAAGGAAGAAAACCCAAAGGAGGGGAGCTTGGAGAGCAGTGACGCGTGCCATACTCGTCAAATGCTTTGGTATGTTCAAGCGCCACCACGCAAGTCTCCCCGAGGTTCCTAGGCGGAAAACAATAAATCAGTAAGATGAGGAAGTATATGCAGCCCAGTAAGACTCGAACGCCGAAAGCCATGACTGTCGAATCGGAACAGATGTGAATGAGAATTTGCAGATGATCTAGAGAAATGGAGAGTTGAAGAAGATTTTCAAGATCTTAGATGGAACTACAAGTGAGAGCTTATAGGGCGATATTTATAAGGATCAGAGCGGCTTCCCTTTTTCGGGAATAGGTTGGACATGTGCATGCTTCCAGACACTGAAAGAA
>JABUQX010078368.1:27500-30000 GCA_015478945.1 Trachelipus rathkii
GCACAATCTTGTAAGCTCTAAAAGTATAACACTCATTTCCCAGCAACTCGCCCAGCCCTAAGCGACTTTCTGGCACTTTAATCGGGCTAATTGGGATGAATTGCGTCGCTTTTTTTGCCAACTATCGTTGGAATGAATCATGTTTTGTTCCGGAAGAACGCCTCTGCTTCTGCTGAAAAGGTAGGGGCCGTTATCACGGATGGGATAAACAGGTTCATTCCATCTTCCACTAAAATCATTTTCTCCCAATCAATCCAATGGTTCGATGGCCTCTTGTTTCTCGTGCCATCCCCAGGAGCGTCGACATTGCCGTATAGGGCTTGGAAGATCTCTCGTTTCTCCTATTGGCTCTAACTAATTTTCGCTCTACCCGAAATCGATGTAGGGATATTATTCGACTTGGCCAAGCGTTCTTACACTAAAAGGAAATGTGATGCCCTTCTTGGGTTCTCACTTCTGATAAAAATTTCCTGCCTCTTGCCAAAAAACATCTCAAATAACTTCTGTAAATCTGCCTTCCCCCTCTTTCCGTTTCTGACGGTTCTGTTGCTAACACTCCTGCTGAAAAGGCTAATCTCTTTGGTCTTTTTCATCTAATTCCACCCTTGATGAATTCCCGGCTCCCCTCCTTCCTGCTCCATCCCCTTCTCAGGTGGTCCAAATGTTCTACTGTCATTACTCAGATGATACATGAGATGCACTGAGAATCCATGAAACGTCCGGAAGGCAGTGCCCAGATGGCATTCCTTCCTGGTTTTGAGGGAAGTGTGCTTCTTGAGCTGGCGCCTGTCCCGTTCACTCTACTCCCTATGCCTTAACACTAATACTTTTCCTCAATGCTGGAAGCGTGCTTTTATTCAGCCAATTTCCGAAAAAAGGTAGCAGCTCTGATCCTTCTAACTACGACCTTATTCCTTAACTTGTATTCTATTAAAAGTCTTTGAAACTCTCGCTTAACTCTCATTTCCTGATCACGATAGAATCCATTCCCTTCTTTCAGATCGTCAGTATGGCTTTCGACGTTCGAGGACAACTGGTGATATCCTTTCCTATCTAACTGATCTATGGTCTTCTGCCCTTAAGGATCATGGGGAGTTTTGTGTGGTAGCGCTTGAAATATCTAAAGCTTTTGACAGGGTATGGGATACGTCCCTACGCTCTAAGCTACCTTCCTTTGGTTTTGCTTCTTGGCTTTGCTTCTTCTTGTCTAGTTTTCTTCAGGTCGTCCATTTCAGCTCTTGTTGATGAGCAACCTCTTCCTCCTTTCTATTAATTGTGGTGTTCTCCAAGGTTCTGTTTTTATCTCCAACTTTATTCGCTACTTTTTCATCAACGATCTTCTTAGTGCACTTATAACTCTGTTCACTATTATGCTGTAGTCCATGAATGTTTATGTTGTTTACGGGTAAGACATTTGAGCCGTCAAAGGATAGGAAAGTTGGGAAGTATTTTAGAGAGGGAGATATGAAGAATTGAGTTTTTAATGAGTTAAATTTCACAAGATTACGGTTACCCCACTGAAAAATTCCGACAAAATCGCAAGAATTGAATCGGAAAGCTGTAGACAAGAGGCAACTCTAGATACAAACGAGGAAGCACAATTAAAATGAGTGGAAGAATGGAGATTTGAGTCATCGCATAAGAGTGAACAGAGTAAGAAGTGCAGCTAAGAAGATCGGTTGAATGAAAAGTAGGAATAAAGTTGGAGAAAACAGAAACCCTGAGGAACACCACAATAATAAGAAAGGAGGAAGAGGTTGCTCCCATCACAAGAGGTGAAATGGAACGATCTGAAAGAAGACTAGACAAGAGTAAGCAAAACGAAGGAGGAAATCCAAAGGAAAGTAGCTTAGGGAGTAGCGACGTTTGCCAATACCCTGTCAAAAGCTTTAGATACGTCAAGCGCTACCACACAAGACTCCCCATGATCCTTAGGCAGAAGACAATAGATCAGTTAGATAGGAAAGGAATATCACCAGTTGATCTCGAACGTCGAAAGCCATACCGACGATCTGAAAAAGGGAATGAGATTCTATGTGATCGAGGAAATGAGAGTTAAGGAGAATTTTTAAAAGACTTTAGACAGAATACAAGTTAAAGCAATAGGTCGATAGTTAGAAGGATCAGAGCGGCTACCTTTTTTTGGAATTGGCTGAATAAAAGCACGCTTCCAGCATTGAGGAAAAGTATTAGTATTAAGGCATAGAGAATAGAGTTTGAAACGAGGACAGGCGCCAGCTCAAGAAGCACACTCCTCAAAACTCGGGGAGGATGCCATCTGGGCCACTGGCCTTCCGGACGTTCATGGATCTCAGTATCTCATGTACTCGATCATGAGTAATGACAGGTAGAGACATTGGACACCTGAGAGGGGATGGAGCAGGAGGAGGGGAGCCGGAATCATCAAGGGTGGAATTAGATGAAAAAGACCAAAGAGATTAGCCTTTTCAGCAGGAGTGTTAGCAACAGAACCGTCAGAACGGAGAAGGATAAGAGGGGG
>JABUQX010078368.1:37500-46132 GCA_015478945.1 Trachelipus rathkii
ATTGTCAACATTGGACAATAGCGTTTATCAATGACAGCAAACATGCTAAGGTATAATTCTAAATAACGGAACCATGCAATTATTTCACTTGAATTCAAAGTTACATAGGAATAGGGTCATCGTGACAGGGAATATTACTATGGACAGCTCAACGAGGTAAGTTAGTAACAGTAGAAAGGCAGTATATAAAAAAGGGTTTCAGACCATCTGTCAATATATAAATAATAATCATATTATTATAGCTATAAAATCAACTTCTCATACCCAAATTATCAATCAACTGAAATGCACAGAACAAACAAACATATTAATACTAAAAAGAGTTAAACGGAAAAGATCATCTAGAAAGATATATTAAAGAAAAACGGTAGGAAATATAACAAAAGATCTATGATATCGTCGAATGAACCAAAACGAGTTGAATCGCTACACATATCAACTACATTGAGATATCAATCACAAATATATATCTTGGACGAACACTTTCACATAAAATAGAATATTGGTAAAATATATGAATTTATAAAGGAATACAATATGGAAACTTCTATCCTGAGAGTTTTTATTAATTTCCCTTGATTTTAAAAAATGGAGTAGGGATTTGTAAAATGTACCGACTGGTAGTTAATACGCATCCTGTTTCAATACATATATCTTAGAACCTGAAATTCGGGAGATATAAATTTGGGTGATCGCATTTTAACTGAGCATCCAGTGGAAAAGCGAAGAAATTAGGCATTTTTGAAAGTTGAAATTTGACTATGTTCGGTAGTAGCAAAGATATTCATGATCTACGAAATATTAAATGTAATGTGACGTGTGTATAGAACTGAAAATTAAAAGTTTCAGGAAAATTCATGTTGTAACTATAGTATATATATATATATTTATATATATTTATATATATGATATAATATAATATATCAATATATATATTATATCACTATATATTAATATTATATATAATATATATAAGTATATAGTTATATATATATATGATATATATGTATATATATATATAACATATTAATATATATATATATATATATATAATATATATATATATATATAAGTATAATATATATATATATATATAGATATAATTAATAAATGATATATATATATATATATATATATAATATATATGATATTATTAAGAATGTCCCTTATGGACATCAATGAATTGTCGCGGAGAATGGATACATGTCCTTTGGAATATGAGTATTTAGGTTGTATAGATCGACCCTCATCACTGAACACTGTTTGAATAATAATTAAAAGATGTAGTCACTCGCGAGCGACACTATATAGCTTCATACCTGTCAGTGGTGCTGGTTTATTTGTATGGACAAAGAACGTACTAGTTCATAATCTAGAGAGCGAGTTATTATTTTCCTTCTGCAAAGAGATGTCCATTATAAACGCCTTAGAGAATTCTTGGTTCGCGTTAGAAACAATCGAGAATTGTGTATGTGTATCTGTATATATGTGACACTAGCTCACCATTTACTCATCAGTAACGCCCGTACACAGTGGGCACAATTTATAGTTAGTCATCGAGAGCTAGCATAAGAAGGGAGGGACATTAAGACTATATATGTTTCGATATATGACGCATAACATTTAAATAATATGATACCTATACTGAATGGACATATAGAGAAAATTACTGAAGCGAACATGTGTTTAAAAACATTTATAGTCACGTGGGAACAATTTAAAAAATAAAAAATTCCTAACCCTATTCAATCTAAAATTTTCATTTAAAGATATGCAACTTTAGCCGATCAAAATTTTGATGAACGGTTTAAAGCAGAGGTTTAATCAATTATATAATAACATATAAAGAAATGAGATATCTCGAGAATTGATACATTTTCAACCGGAGATCAACAAGATGTTTTGCTGGTGGAGGTAAAGCTTAATTTAAAATCGCATACACATATGGTATTTAAAAAAAATATAGTTAATATGTAAATAAAATATTTTTAACAGACTTCTGACACTTCCTTTGTTTCCACAAAGATATATATATATATATAAATAATATATATATAATATATATATTATAATATTAAATATAGTATAAGTATATATAATACTATATATACTATATTAATATAGTATATTATATATATTATATTATTCCCACGATTAATAAACAATAAAGCTAATTTTCCACAAACTATCACTGTTCAAATATGAGGGAAGGCCAGTAAAGCTGTAAAGCAGTAAAAACAATAAAACAAAACCGTAGGACCGGCCTGTCCAGGTGGGACGGGGCCTAATGGGGAATAGGGGCTTAAGCTGCTAAGTTGGTTTGGCTTCTATTTGAGAGTTAAGCCCCATGTAATATAAATGATTGTTAATTTTAAAAAAATACATATTTTAATAAGACTATTATTCAACCAAATAAATAAAGAGTACCCTTCTGTTGGATACTCTTTCTTTTTCTAAGTTCGTAAACTCAATAGTAGTTACAGGATGTTCCGCATATTACCTGTCCTTGAAATGATTCTTCTTTTTTGAATTCTTGTTCAATACGAGATGAGTCGCGGTCTTACCTGAATTGTACCCACCATCCAACTCTGACTATCTAGGCTAATCTAGACGTCCATCCTTACAAGTTATATGAGACAAGGGAGATCATCACGTTAGCCACGGCGTACTATATCCGAAGACATTTAGTTCTATGTAATCCATCTACAGTACTCTGCATATCACTCCTGATTTATTGAGGTATCAACTCAACAGGCCGCGGTTTACAATATTATTTCAATTTCGCTTATGCTAATTTTTGCTTGCACGCAAATTTTAGCATAAGTATTAACATAAATTATACTATATTTTTTTAAAAATAATTATAAATGGAGTAATATATTATGTCCTACTCTTTAACAACAGGAGATAGATGAAAAGTTAAATATATATGTCAAATCTACGTAAAGATATAAACAGCTAATACCGTCATTTTAAATCTGCATAATAGCGATATTTGAGTGCACATCACGTAAAATGACACGCAATTATCATAACATACAAACATTATAATGAGTGAAAAGTAATAATAAATAAAATTATAAGTAAAAAATACACTTTTATAATGCATGCCGTATGCTAATTAGTGTCTGCCCGAAGTATCAATGTAGTGAAATATACATATCATTATGATTAGCAAAAACGTACTAAGTAATACAATTGATAGATGCAAAGAATAATTCAACATACAAGCATTATCTGGCTATCTCATCGCACACTCTCACCAAAACTCTATAATAAATAACAAAATAATATTCCATATATAAAATACAATAAAAGTTATATATTAAATCAGAAACTGAAAGGTGCATTTTAAACACAACGCCAATCTGGTTCATCATACTATTCCGGTTAGAATATAGAGCAATATTTACAAACAATTTCATATAAATGCCAATAAATAACTACAAACACTGTTTACCAAATCAATTATAAAATATTAAAAATTCATTTTCACATTAAAGTTATTGATTTCGGAGAATGCCAGTTGACGTCTTGGAGAATTTCGACGTAAATTCCTTCTCTGTATGGCACTAAGAATGTCGATTTGAATAGGTTGGATAGATATATAGCAAAGGTTATAGAGATTCTGATTTTGTTTTATCCTGATTCGAATCACACTCGTTCGTGGAGCGACTGTTCTCTCTCATGAGAGCTTTGTGAACAGTGAAGTGTAGAGGCGAAGATGCCTAACATCTAGTCTTTTGTATCACGCTCCAAGATAAATTCTTGAATAAATATTTAATAGTATTAACATTGGATTGAATTGGCTGAATCCAGGAAGGTCCAGTATCAGGCCGTCTTACTACACTAGTATTAACTTGAGATTCAGATCAACGCGTCGTTAAACTCATATTTCTCTCAAGCTTCGGGCCATGAAAGAAAACAGTTGCGGACAATCTTGTAGAAGGCCGAATAACTGCCACTGAGATCTAGTTTCTTTAATTTAGATGGTAAAATTTTCTTGAAGCGACAGAACGTATTAAAAATGGGAGATGGCACAGAACATTTAGAATTCGAAAAGGAATCTGAGTTCGTAGTGGAATCCAAAAAATGAGTTTCTGACCATGATCCAAAATTAATTGAGAATGAGAAGAAGTCTGTATCGATAATGTTCGCTCGAGGTTTGCTTGTAATCTTTTTGGAGTGATCTGATTTGGAAGTTTTAGTATAATTTCTTTTTCTTTTTCCTTCATTTTGATTGTTTCCTTTGCTTATCAGAAGGCAGCAGATTGGATAGTTCTGGGTGACTTTTTCGCTTGGTTCAACCAATTATATAGGGGATAAGCTTTGCAAAGTTGGTGGATGTTTTTGCGAGAAATCCCAAATATCATGATAATTGATAGGTGTAAAAATCCTATTTAAATGAGGTATTTTCAACATAAGTAAACGAAGACCCGTTATGGTTGAATACTTTTTCTTTTCGTAAGTTCGTACTCAATCAGTAGTTATGGACTGGTTGTTCCTCGTTTACCTCCCTTGACTGATTCTTCTTTTTGAATTCTTGTCAATCGAAATTGAATCGCGTTCTTATCCTGAATTGACTACTTTGCTTGGAAATTGCGTTTTCTTTAAGTCTCTGAGGAAGGGAGTACTACAGAGAGTATCTTGAGATATATTTCGTCAGATTGATCTCCGATGATTGAAGTAATTCTCACAGGGCAGGTTTATATATTATTTCATTTCGACTTTTGGTAAAATTTTGCTTGCTCAAATTTTAGCATAAGTTTGAACATAAATTTAAATTTTTTTAAAATAATTATAATGAGTACTACAGGGATGTTTGAGCATATGCCTTTATTGACTTACGACCTTAGGGTCAATAGAAAAAAAGATATTATTAATAAAAAATATATATGAACAGGTTTTCGAAATAAATAATAAAAATGTTTCAGTTTTAATATAATGAGACAAAGTTTAGAAAACTGGTTATATGAAAAGAAATTAAAAAAGAAAATGGAGAAAATCACTTTGATTAAAAGTTAGATAACGTCCCAACTAAATATAATCTTTAGCGTCGCGCGTCATATTACGCCTGCGAGCGAATGGCGTCGTTTCGTGCGGAATCGCGCCAGGTAAACAGCATTTGGTCTCGCGAAGCTTTAAAAACGTTATGCGTACCTTTGACACGGGAGTTAATTGCTAATTTCAAACAAAAAGTCAGCAAATTTGTAAAGTGAGGCACCTGAATTTGATAAGCACTTATAATGAATTATGAAATTAATACTGCAAAAACAAAACGCTTTCAAATTATCTTATAAGAAATTATATGTGTAAAAAGTATCTCGAAACGTAAAAAACCCATTCGATTTCATGACGTTCAAACTTTAAAGGAGCGGAACATCAAACACGTCAACGCCAAATTGGCAAAGCTGAAAATTTATGAAGCTGGTGAAGAAAATCACGCCTCAGCACCAGCCAATGGCAATCTCTTTGCAATAGAACAGCTATTCAGAAGCCCTCCTGATACACCAATTGGACTAAAGGTTGAAGTAGAGTAAAGTCTTACTATAGGACGAAAGAATTTCCAATCCGAAAAATTTTACCCGAGAGCGTAAATGTAGTGAATGAAAGAAGACAAAACTTAAAAGACGGTAATGCCCCGGAATGAAGTCGAGAAGAAAAACACATCTCAGAATAGTATTATAAATACATAAATAAATACGACATCAGTACACTTACTTTTGGAACGTAATTTAAAAAATAGTAAGAAAGACTGAAAAATTTTAAAATTAATGATAATTTAACTAGCAAGCATTACAAAATGTTTGATGTCTATATAAAGTTTACTACAGCGAAAGAGGAGAATAGCGCTTAAAAGTTTCTAAACAAAAATTTAGTTTCAGACGCAACATCGTCGAATTATATATCTATGAGTCCATTATTTTTTATGGTCGTGTAATCCTTATAGTTCTTTAATAAACATAAAACTAATCCATTTTCAGGGTCCCACTTAACAATCAATTGAACTTTAATTGCGTAAATAGGAAGCCTTTTTAAAAGCATTCATTGCGGTTAAACAGGTCGTCTAGGTGTGTAAGCAATGTCAAATGAAATAAATACAGGTTTCAATCACCCTGAAATATGGGAAATACAGAGAGGTGTAGTTCAAGTTCATGAACTCTCAACTGTAGACTTGGTGAATCCCAGTTGCAGCGAGTTTTATAAATAGCTTATCAACTTGATTGAGAGGTATAATAATTTTTCTCTTGGCTACCCCGTTATGGACATTAGTAAGAGATGATAATTATAATATTCTGTTGCAGGTAAGGGACCGACGGGGCAAGGAAATTTTCCGGTCTTAAACTTAGGATGAAAAAATTAAATATAATGTTTCAATTTTTAATTAATTAATTTTAATTAAAAAAAGGGAAATACATTTGATTATTCAATTAAGATAAATATTTTCTGAAAGAAATTTTAGAAAATAATTGATTTTCTAGAAGCAATAAGTTTAATTATATATATAGTTATATAGTATATATATATATATAATATATATATATATATATATATATATATATATATAATATATATATATATATAATATATATATATATAATACTATATATATATCATTTATATATATAAATAATATATATATATATTATATATTATATAATAATATAATATATATTATTAAATTATAAATAATTTTGAAAAGAGATTTCGGAAAATATTACTTTAAATAAATAAATACATTAATATTTTAACAATTATATTTATTTCCTTTTCCGAATTCGTTTGATATATCAAATTTCGAATATTTTTATGTTAAAAACTCGGAAAAATTATAATTTGTCCTCAATTTTAATTTGAATCATAGTAAATACCCCAAAAATTATTTGGTTATTATGGTGTGTTGTGGTAGTGTGTTATTTGTTGTTTGGTCATATATTTTGCATCAAATTAAACAAAGGAGTAATGGAATTAAAATATATTTTTTTATTTTGTTTGATTTAACCCTCTTATTTAGTGTGTAAATTTACAGTTAACCCGGTAGAAAACCCGGTTTTTCCTGATTTTTGGCCGGTGCCGGTGCCGGTGCCGGTGCCGGTGCCGGTGCCGGTGCCGGTGCCGGTGCCGGTGCCGGGGCCGGGGCCGGGGCCGGGGCCGGGGCCGGGGCCGGGGCCGGGGCCGGGGCGGGGCCGGGGCCGGGGCCGGGCCGGGGCGGGGGCCGGGCCGGGGCCGGGGGCCCGGGGCGGGGCCCCGGTCGGTTTCCAGTTGCAGGAGACTTTTTTCCTTTATTGGGCATCTCAAACGATTCTTATTTCAGAATGAGAGTGAAATCTTTACCTTCTATTATTCCATGTGGTCGTTAATAGGATTCATCATTTTATAACCCATCCCTATTGCAATAAATTCAACGGAAAAAAGTGAAAGGTCTTCATCGTACATTAATTGGCTTGCATGAGGTGCCTGCCTGCGCTGAGCCAAGAAATGAATAAGCAGGAATTGGTTTGCGTAATCTTACCGTTTGCTTATTCGCATTGTACTCAGGCCTCTGTTACAGCGGAAGGAATATGCTGCTTAAATTTTATTCCAGGCAGCATAATTAACATGCCTGGTGGCTGATTCCATACAAATGTACGAGATAAAACCCTATGTCTATAATATCTATATCAAAAAACTTGCATAACTAATGGCTGATACCCTTAGTAACTGGAAATAGAAATATTTGTGCCAAGCTAAGTTCGTATTAGCAAACAGAATATTGTCAGGTAAATTTGAACAGAAATACAGCGTCCCTTCCGGTAATTAAGTTTCAATTAAGAAACCGTGTATATTATGAAGAACATGAAGACCAGATGTCGAAATTTACTCATGTTAAGATCTAATTTATAATTTTGTCGATAAGAAAGGAAGCGAGGCAATAGAGAAAAATATATATTTATTTTTTTTAGCGACAAAGCAGAAAATGTTGCGAAATTTTGTGCTACTCACGTTCTTTTGTTTTTTTACAAAGCTTCTTACAAAATAAATAACTATGCAATTTGCAAAACTAAAATAAAAATAGAAATCATTACATTTAGGAGGTTACATGAATCTGGGTTTTAGCAACTAAGATGAAATATTATTTACTATATGATTATTATGAAATGACAAATTGCAATTCTTTTTAACATCTACTCTGGCAGTGATCTGTCTTACTTCCACTTTCTTGAAGAAAATTTTAAAGTTTGTTCAGGTCGAGAATGAGATTTTTTCAATTATCTATTTGGTTAGAACTTCCTAAAACAAGTAATAGAATTACGCTCGTTAGTAATACAAACTTTAATGTATATATGAGTGTGCGCAGTAACCATACTGTAATCTAATATAAGAAGACCAACTTCCTTACCTTCCATGTACACACATAATTAGTTCGTTGAAGCCCCTGCCTGCTGTCAAGCACTGTTAATGCTCTCAATGCATTTTGGCAAGCCGATAGAGAAAAGAAGTTGTTTTAAATTCACAGAGCCATTGCCGCTCTCAGAAGGGTTGAGTTTGATAGATTTTTTACTAGAATCCACATCTTGGAAGGGTTTTTTAGAGTAAGATGGGCCTCTCCAAATAAAAAATTTTTAATCAACTTAATTATCAGGAATCCCCT
>JABUQX010078369.1:0-19897 GCA_015478945.1 Trachelipus rathkii
GTCAGGGACGAGGGATCAAGAGATTGTCATAAGAAAAAGACTATAACGGAAAAAACCTTTAAAGATAAAAAATGTATTGAATGTATTTGCTGATTAATTACTAACTGATACTTTTAATACAGGTGTGTATTACTGTATATATAGTAATGTTTCATAAAAAATGCCTCATTATACGACTCAGAACTCGCACATTGCAAAGATAGCATTTCCTTCATCTTCTAGTCCTGTTGCTGTAAAGAGTGAATTGGATCCTCTTCTCAATGAAACCCTACACAGATTTAGCGTTAGCGAGTCCACTTTATCAGTATTTAAATCCTTGCATTCAATTACCAATACAGACGTTCCTCTAGAGTTCAATATTCCAGGTACTTCTGACTCAAGTACACTAGTACCACCCCTCTAATGTGTTTTTATATGTAAAAACGAAATTCACAAAACCTGATGGACAGATCTTCCTACGGGTGATGATCATATAGCCTACACGAAATCAAATTTCCTGTATACATGTTTCTCCCAGGTCTGAAAGTCTATCTTTAAACGAACTGTAAATACACTAGGGGCGTCAGGCGGCTAATTTCTTTAATAGAAGCTATATAGACATTTTGTTAATAATTATTTCAAGACTGTAATAGCTAATGACTAGTACTCATCTCAAATCATGTGGCCTTTTATATGTTTCAAAGAATGAAAGCCTGCACATATAGATATAAGCAGCAAAAGTCATAAATAATACTTAATGAATTTTACGGTCGATTTAAATGGCGATATCTTCTCTCAAGAAAGACTCATTCTACAATCTGTAGATACTAGAATCATTTTATCACGTTCAACCCAATCCTAAATTTGCGTCTTAAAATAAAGAGTAAAACCTACTGCTCTAAAGCTTGTAATGCTCCAGAACCTGTTTTAAACTGTTGGTAGGCTTATCTCTTAAGTCAAGAAAGGTGAAATTATCACCACAGCGTCATTTGGAAATTGCAAAATTCGCTGTTTTGAATACTACAAGCAAAGGTACCCTAATTAAGAGTTGAAACAAAATAAATTTAAATGTTCTCCAAGGGATTATCGAGTATCAATATACCTAATCATTAGTGAAACAGGAAATTTACCATCAAAAAGTAATTAATAAGGGATTGTGGAACATGAGCCTACTCACGGAATTATAAAAAAGTCACCCTATAAATTCACGCTTTCGGACTTAGGGGGTATCAGTTTACATGTGAATGGACGCCTCACGACGTGATTATGAATGTTATACAACGGAGACCTATCTCTCTGTACTCGACATTTTTACGATTAATTAGCCCAATACTGTATCATGATATGATAGTGCGGACAGGTTTTAAAATCTTGGAAGAATTAACGCAAGTAATAGTAAATCTTAGAATATGCCTATGATCTTACTGCAGACCTTTCAACTTGTGTCTCTTATCATTCTTAAACATTTTGAAAAACAGGGCAGCTTAGTGACTAAGTCTTCTTGTTGGATCAACTCTACAAACTTCCCATCACTGAGTGGTCTATATCTATGAGCATGCCTCAACTCATTGAAAGAATGTGCAATGAAGTACGGAACGTACTTTTGAATTAAATAAAGATGAATGAAGAAGAAATAAAATCTGGTGTTTAAAAATGAACATCGTTTTTTAGGAGTTTTCGCTATTAACGAAATAAACTCTGATAAGTTGGAGAAGGATACCTGCTTCATATTCAATTAACAATCCTACGTCGACATCACCTCAACAGGACATTGAATTTCCGTTTATAGAGCAAATAACGACGCTGTTCACATAAATGATTCTTTGAACTTAAAAATTTTATATTGAAATAATTTGTAATCACCTATTTTTAAATATTAATAAATGTAAGTTGTGTCAAAACTATTCTCTTACCCTGTTCAGCCCATATATTCCAATTTATGTGGATTCTATTGTATTTTTGCAAAGTTATACTGTTTTTTTTAAATAAATGTATGTTTTAATAAACTTGTAAATATATTTTGTTAAAATAAATTTGTATTTCAATGATTTTATAGTTTCTGATTATGTAAATAATGCTTAAAACTTGAAAAAATATACGCGATTTTACTAGCCGCCTAAGAACTCGTATATATATAAAAAGGTTTTAATAACAAAATTTCGTACAATTTTATTAAAATGTTTATATAACTATGTGTATTTTTCTTACATTACAATTTTAAAATAAAAAGTATTAAAACAAAATAAAAATAATAATAATAATAATAAATAAAAAATAATAATAATAATAATAAATAAAAAGTATTAAAACAAAAATAAAAATAAATAAAAAGTATTAAAACAAATAAAAATAGAAATAAAATAAAATAAAAAGTATAATCAAGTTAATATTACTGAAAGTTAAAACAGAGTAAGAATATATTAAAGCAGTAAAGCAGAGAGTTAAAGCAAGAAAGGCAGATAGTAAAGCAATAAAGCAGGTAAAACAAAAGAGCATTATCTTAATCCCCTTGGTGTTAGGTAACACCACCTCTATTGATTTACTGATTTTACTGCTTTTAAGGTATGTAATGAGCAGAGAGTTAAAGCAGTAAGCAGATAGTTAAAGCAGTAAAAAGCAGAGAGTTAAAGCAAGTAAAGCAGAAAGTTAACGCAGTAAAGCAGAGAGTTAAAGCCGTAAAGCAATGAGTTAAAGCAGTAAAAACAGTAAAACAAAAGCATATTAATCCCTTAGGTGTTAAGTATAACACCTTATTGGATTTACTGATTTACTGCTTACAGGTAGTAAAGTATATGTTTTTAATAAAATTTCGTACAATTGTAGTAAAAAAAATGATATGACTCATAGTATATTTTGAACGAAATTCTTTGAATAGTTTACATTGAATGAATAATATAAATCGTTCACGCGGGAAATTTGCGTCTGCGGACGCACGCGGGGCGTTACGCGGAAATATTGCGCCTGCGGGCGCACGCGGCGGGCGGGTACGCGAAATAGTTGCGCCTGCGGGCGCACGCGCGGGCGGGGGGCGCGGCGGGGTCGCACCTGCGGGTGTGAGGGATTGGCTGTCTTTGTGCGGAGGGCTCACGCTGAGCCCTGTTGGTTTAGCTTATGGAATCTAGAGGTAAGACAAAGATGACGTCATCAAAGATGGATCATCAATATAGGTGGTATCAAAGATGACGTCATCAAAGATGCGTCATCAAAGAGATGAACCTTCAAATTGAGGCATCAATGCTGAGGCATTAATGCTGAGGCTTCAAAGTTGAGGGCATCAAAGTTGAAGCATCAAAATATCGAGTGTGTTAGTGTAATGTGTGGTGTGTGTGTGTGGGTGTGTGAGTGTAAGTGTATATGGATTAATGTAAGTGTCTATGGAGAGTGGAAGCGCTTATAAGTTTTAAAAGCGTTTATAAGTTGTTAGTAAAAAGACTAACTCATAGTAGGAAGCACTCTCTAGAAGGTTGTAATATACACCAATCGAGATTCCTCATACTTATTACCTAAGGGGTAGACACCAGAAATATCAAAACTTAGCTAAATGGGATGAAAAAAGGTTGAAAAATAGTTACCCTCAATTGGCAACTTATGTGGCACTCACTTGCACTATATGGCACTCACTTGGCACTCATTGCACTCACTTGGCACTCATTGCACTCATTGGCCACTCACTTGGCACTCACCTGGCACTCACCTGGCAACTCATAGAATACTACATAGACATTTAGATCATCCCTAGGTACCTTCTTACGGTGATCTGCGGAACATCAACAACCTCAAGTAGCGTGGGTCAAAAATTGGTACCGTAGAATACAAAAGGTTCAAGTGGTGAAAATATCATGGTCAAACAGGTTAAGCATCAAAAAAAGGCTAATCGCCTAAGGAAAGGACAAAAAATAATCCGTGGCAAAAAATTACCCATTGGTAATCGTCAAGGTGTGTAATGTGTGTGCGCACGCGCAGTGTGTAATAGTGTGAAATGTTAAGTTGTCTATGGGTAAATGTAAGTGTCATAGTGAGTGTGTGTATAGTGTAAGTGTGTGTGTGTGTGTGTGTGTATTGTGTGTGTGGTGTGGTGTGTGCGCAGCGCACGTGTGTAGGTGGTTCATAGTTAGGGTAGGTCCATACCATGCGTACAAGTGGAACGAAATGAGTTGACGGGCTGGGCTCACGAGTGGGTAAAAATTAAGCCGTGGCCAAAAATGATCCCAACGAAGGATCCAAAGGGTATCCAAAAAATTACCGTGGGGCAAAAAATGAGGGGTGGTCGAAAAAATTAGGGTGGGGTACGTACAACGGTTGCTGACCAACCGTTTGGCGCAACCTTCTTCGAAGGGTTGCAAAAAATTAGGGTTGCCCCAAAAAATTAAGGGTTTCTCAAAAAAATCAGGTTTCAAAAAAAATTAGGGTTCCTCAAAAATATAGGGTTCTCTAAAAAATTAGGGTTTCTCAAAAAATTAGGGTTCTCAAAAATACCGTGGGCCAAAAATGACCCATGGAAGACCGAAAGTATTGGTCTGAAAAAAGGTAAAGGCCAAACAAGGCAAGGGCCCAAAAAGGTCATAGGGCAGGTAAAAAGTTTGGCAAAAAAAGGTCAAGGAAATAAAAAATGAAGGTCAAAAAAAAGTCAAGGGCAGGTAAAAAAAAGGTCAGGTGGGTTTTTCGATGGGTGGAGTTTTTGGGGTGGGTTTTTCGGTGTCCAATATAGCTCTCCTACTACTAATCCATAATATATTTATATATATATACTATAATATATATAATATATATATACTATATATATAATTATTAAAATATATATATAATTTATATAATATTTATATTATATATATATATATATATATATATTATTAGTATAGTATATATATATAATATATAATATTATATATCTATCTATATATATATATATATATAATATATATATATATATAATATATATTAATAATCTATCTATATATATATATAATATATACTTATATATATATCTATATATATATATATAGTATATTATATATATTATATATTATATATATATATATATATATATATATATATATAGATATATATATAATATTATATATAATAATATATATATATATATAATATATAATAATATATATATATTTTTCTTTCCTTTCTTCTTCTCTTCCTCCTTGCCCCAAGATTGGGGGTAAGGTGCTGTACAAGCATCGAAAAGAAAAGCAGGTAGGAGAAAATGACAAACGTCGAAAAGAAAGCCCAGCCTTACCGCCCCTCTGTACCATAATTAGTGAGAAAGCTCGTCACAGACAGAAAAATCCACCTACGAAGCATCAATGCGACGCGCGACGGACCACTCACTATGGTAAAATCGTCAATGTAAGGTTCATCCCCTTTTGCCAGGTGGGCCACAACCATGGCCCCATACAAAACCCCGCCATACTCTCCTATCAATTGCACCTTATTCTCGCCTCTGCCAAACTCACAATTTCTCTCCTCCAACAGCCATTCGTTCACCGACTCAATCACTTTCTCCTTCGGTCTCCCAGCCGGTCGTTTCCCAACACTCCCTACTATACATCCGCTTAAACCACCTACTATATCAATTCATCCTTTCCCACAATGACCAAAACATCTCACATACTTTCATTTATTCTCTCATATTCCCCTTTCTTCACACCCAACCAATCTCTAATACGTTCCAATTCCTCTTCTTTATCATTCTTCTACACACTAGCACACCCCTAAATTGTCCATTGAACACATTGATACTTTAGTCTATACTTCCTTATTTTTTCCAGACTAGTTCACTACCATAACACATAGAACAGGTAACAACATACCTCATGTAAGAACCTAGCACACTCAAGGACTTAGTCCCTTTGCATTCCAAACCAACGATTTAATTGCACCAAGCCAAACCTTCCCTGCCATTCACAACTTTCCTACTACACTCTGCATCGTCCGTTCCCTTCTCATCAACATATAACCCTAAATATTTTAAACTCAGACACTGTTTTAGCTGCTCACCATCTAACATAACTTCACACTGAGGAGTGTTCCTCACTCACACCATAACCTTACTCTTATCCACGTTTACTTTCAAGCCCTCCCTTTCCACACACCCTGCAAACCCTCTACCAATCCTCTTCAAACTCTCTTCAGATTCGCCACACAGAACCAAATATCCGCATATAAAGGTAGGGCACCCTCCACTCAACTCATTCCCCCATTCTAACAACATTTCCTGCCATCCCCACTTCAAATTCTTCATAAACCCATCCATTATACAAATGAAATAATCCAGGAGACAAACAAACAACCTGTCTTTACTCGCCATTAATCTAAACCATCACCATTGACACCATTTTATTCTTACACCACACGCTTCACTAATCGTCATACATACTTTTTGATTCCTTCAGAAGCCTACCACACAACCACCATATATCACTAACACCTGTCCATAAAAGCTTCCCTATAACTCTATCATACGCCCTGTTGCAAATCCATAAAACTAAATATAATTTATTCTTCTTCTCCTCATTTTCTCAATCATTTGTTCAATGTAAAAGATTTGACACACATCCTCTACCACTCCTAAAGCGCAACCTTGTTCTTCACCAATAAGTCCTCAGTCACTCGACGCACGCTCTTTCGACCCAAAATACCAGCATATACCTTCCCCTACAACACCTCAATAAAACTTATTTCCCACTATATATTTCTACAGTCCCCTTTTCTCCCTTAACCCTTATACAAGGGTACTATACCGCTCTCCTCAATCCCTTGGAACTATACCCTCATAAACGCTTTATTACAACAACTTCCAAATCCAATCAATCCCCAATCTCGCCTCCGCTCTTGATCCATTTCACTAGTAATTTCAATCTATACCTGCAGATTACCATTCTTTCAACTTTCATCACCCTACACATTATCCTTCGCTCCTTACTAATAACTCATCCCCAAAATACCTATTCCGTCTTGCACCATAAAAACCGCACACATTCACTAACACACTCATCATTACTGTAATATTGTCAGATTTTCGAAGTGTTCTTTCCACACTCCCCTCACATCCTTTATCAGTTACATAAAGCACGCATCCCTAATTCATTATCCTCAGCAGATTCCCCTTATTTCATTCTTAACCTTTCCTCTCTTCCAGAAGAGCTTCCTATTTCCTTGTATTGTCCTCATTTCATCTCCTTCCAAACTGTTCATTTACCATCTTTTTTCCTCCTACGTTTACACCTTTTAGTATTTCTTTTTCCTCCTTATATAATTCCAAAAGCATTCTTCTTTTGAGTCTTCATCATTGCTTTTAGTACATCAACCACGCTTCTTTTACCTTTAACCGTTGTTCATCACCTCTTCTTCCACCAATTCACTGTTTAACATTCTTACTTCCTACTTATAGTACAGTCCACAACACTTCCTTTGCACTACTAACAATTGCGTCCTTCATTTGCCCCAGATTTGCTCAGTATCAACTTGTTCAACATTCAACCGTTTTACTAGCGAGCGCTCTTACATACTTATCCTTATTATCTTGCACACTTAACTCTCACTCTTAATTTTACCTACTTCTTTTCGTATGCACCTTCCTCTCCATCACCCCCACTAACTTAATTTGACATAGAACAACATAATGATCCGATATCCCATTCCTAAACCCCTAACTGATTTAACGTCCAACACATACTTCAACATCTCTCTTCTTCACCAACACTAAATCATATCAATCTTTTCACTTCGATACCATCTCTAACCTACACCAACTCTAGTATACTTATGGATACTCCTTGTTTAAAGAAAGTATACTTACACACATCACCTCTCTCTTCACAGAAAATCAATCACCTTCCTACCATTCTCATTTTCCACCGACACCCCAAAACACCCCGCTCTCCCTTCCGCCCCCAAAACTACCTGTTATACCATCCTTTTTTTGATCACTACCAAGCATTCAGGTCCCCCAACACTATCAATCTGAAGCTCCTACTCACCCATCCAGAACATCAAATTCAGAATTAATCCCAAAAAATCGAACTCTCTTCAACGTTTCCCTCAGATGGAACATACGCACAAGACACACATACCTTGACCTTTATCAAAACTTAAATTTAACCATTAGAATTCTAGGGAAAACTCACACAATCAAACGTCTACCATAGCTTCAATACACAGCACTCATCAAATATATTATATATTATATAATATATAGTATATTATACTATTATATATATATAAAAAATATATATATTGGTATATATATATATTATATATATATATAAATATATATATATAATATATATATATAATATATATATATATAATAATATACAGTATATAATATTATATATATATTATATATATAGTATTATATTATATATAGTTATATATATATATATATTATATATATATAATATATATATATAATAGTAATAATATATATATATATAATATATATAGTGGTGTCACCTGGTCGTAGACGAGGTTACATGTAGGGTACATCCCCTTCGAAGGTTACAAGGTGTATATTAACGTCAGAGATTACAGATAGTTTCAGCTGTTAAGAACTCACTTATTCCATACTTTGAAACAGGTTGGTGATTTTTTTATATTTTTATTTAGAAAAAAAAATAAATTTTTGATTTTTTTTGGATTTTTTCAGATTCGTGTCGTCCAAACGCGAAATCTAATTTGTAAACAAATTTTTTTTTTTTTAAATTCGATATAGTATTATTTTTTAAGTGATTTATTCATTCTATATATAAATCAAAATGGAAAATCAGGAATGGTAAGTAACTGTGAAATAAAAAAAAAAATTAATACTAAATTTTACTTTGGTTAGCTATAAACATTCATAAAATAGGGCCTAGGCGCTGTAGCTGGCAGATTGACCTAATCGAAGACTCCCATTTCAATTTGAGTAAATAGACTCCAATATGACCCAGCATGCTTACTTGCACACAATCACCCGTATAAGAAGCTCATCAATAAATTAAACAATAGTATATGCTCAACTAGGCTAGCTCAAAGCAAAATCTAGAACTAAGTGTAATCTAACCACATTACAAGCTTTTATGAGTTTTGTCAATAGTTCAATATTAGTTTACCTTAATAACTAACTAAAAACAATTTGACTTTGTCAAATATACTATATGGTGCTCAAACATTCCTTAATTTACAATGTCAATAGTTTGTTGAAAATTGAAAAAAAATATAAAAACTTCATTATATATATAGTTTTATTGTAATTTTTTATTTCTATTGAAGTTAAATTACTCAAATATACAAAAAGAAATTTAAAAAAAAAAAAAAAAATCAAAAAACCAAAAAAATCATGATTTTTAATATTTATATAAAAAATGAAGTAAAATAAATCCTTATTGATTTTTTTCATTTATTGAAATTTTTTCTTCGCGCCCATACAATCGTAGTAATATAGTAAAAAATAATTTTTCTCTCAACCTATATATTTTTTTTATGATAATCACACCGTTCACGAAGAAAATCTTAGTTAACAAAGGGGCATTTGAATGAGGGACATGTGATATATACATTTTACCACAGTCCTTAACTCAATCGGAGTGGTAGGACTTTTGCCCACGCTAAATGTATATTAGATGCTTCCCAAACCAGGCAAAATAAATTATAACATAATCTTGATCGGTAAACAACGACTATCAGAACAAGGGTTCGGAGCCGGAGCCGAGAGCCACAAGGTTTTGGGTGACGCCGGAGCCGGAGCCGGGAGCCGGATCTAGAGCCAAGCGGAGCAGAAATTTTAGGGAAGCTTGAGCACGGAGCTGGAGCGAGTCGGAGCTGCGAACAAAATGGACGCTTCTCCGGTCCTCCGGCAAGTACAAACATTAAGTAGTTATCAAATTTTAATTTTACAACAGGTTTTATATATTATATTATATATATATATAAATATATATAGTATATTATTAATATATAATATATATTAATTTATAATATTATATATATATATATAATATATATAGTATATATATATATATATATATATAGTAATAATAATATAATATATATATATATATATATATATATATTATTATACTGCTTTTTTCAAAAAATTTGCTTAGTAATCTTTATTTATTATCAATAATAAAAAAAGGTTTTCCTATACTTCTATAAGATAGACTTTAATTAATTAAATTTTAGTAGCGTTAGAAAAATCATAACTAAACCATAATCGAAAACACCTCAGTACTTCAATATTTTACTCGCTCTGAATTCGCTTGCATTTGTCAAATATGAAATAGTTACAACAGTTGATGGGGAAACAGTCAGTTCGATCTGATTGAAAGAGCTCTCACCGAACCACCAGCTACTCAATGGTGGTCACTATTTACTGGATCCTTTTAAATTAATCGACATTATAAAAATGCTCCCCGTCTTCAGACACCCCTGCAATTGTTTAAAAGAGAAGGTGAAGCAAAAGCTGTTCCAGGATAAACCTTTATTTTCAAAAACTCAGTCTAAAGTGGATACTTTTTTCAGTTTCAATAACATGCTCTGTCTATGTAAAGTGAAAAATTCAAATACAATTGATTATTATGGTTTTAAAGATAGTGGCCCATGTATTATTTTTTTTTTGGCAAGACACATAATTTAATTTCGTTGATTGAGAAAGCAGAGTCATTTCTAGAAGATGATTCAATTGGGTTAATAGCAATTGGTAAAATAGTTGTAGAAGCAAGGTCTTCCTGATCAGAATAGACTATCACCACATTTTGAGAATCTTGTGGCATTTCAAATGGATGCTTGCACAAGGGCAATGCTAAATCATTATTTTGCGCTGTTAAAATTAGTATGTGGACGACGATAAAAAACAATAATTTCCAAAATAATAAGCAGTGGAGATTTACCATATGCAACATTTCAGCTAATTATCTAGAACTTGTTTGAGTTTTAAAAGAATTCGAAATAGTTAGTAGGCAAGAAATTGGCTTAGTTACGATAATCGCATTAAAATAATGATCAGTCACGAGTGAGAAAAATCAAATAAGGACCAATGAGGATGAGGACAGGTAAGCTGGTAAAATGTGATACAGTATTTTAATTGACGTTAAAAAACGAAGAAATAATAGTTGTTTTCAAAATGAACTTGAAAACTATGAAAAGACCATGTTCCGATGACGTTAACATTGCAAACGTGAGCTGTGGAGTTCATACTTTATGTCTTAATCGCGATGGCTTGGCAACTACTCATACAAGAAGCCTTATCAGTAAGGCGAGCAATCAAAACCAGCACATAACCCAAAATTAATGGAATTCTAAAGGGTCAAGCTAAAAAAGTGCAATCTAGATCCAAGAGACAAGATTGGGGAAGCACATTCCCTATGCTCGAAGGGCTTCTGCAACTAAAAGACTATATAGTATGATGGCTGCCGGGACTTCTGGACTTTCTCTCTCCGATAGTCAGTGGGAACAAAACGAAACCCTCAAGAATTATTAAAACACCCATCTTTACAACCAAAAATATTCAATCAGAAGACTGAACTGCAGGAAAATTTTTTATAGAGAAGGTATTTTAGAAATGACATAAAAATTCCATGGAAAGAAGAATATATATACTGAAAAAAAAATATTTTTATAAGGCCATCTTTGATTGATCCACAGTTCAGAAATCCTCATCAGTAAACTGAAGAACTCTGATATTAAAAGCTAGGAATGCCTTTTTTGAACTAGGATTTAAATGAATATACACAATTGAAGCAGAAACCTGGGTCGGTCAATAGTCATCAGTTTCAGTAATCCTCCCCTGTGGTATCTTACACAGGAAGAAATAAAATTTGACAAACAGTGGGACGCAACTGAGCTGCTAAAAGCGATTGGATAAAAGACAATCCTACCAATAAAAGCCTTCAACCTAAAATCCTCTAGAAAAATACAAAAATAGAAATTCCATAAGGCATTAGAATGAAAATAATGAAAATTGGACCCGGAAATCAAGTAATAAAGTTTAAAAAGCAATCCATAGCTATACTAATTTTGCAAGATGGGGTTTTTCAGCAATTAACAGCTTTGCCTCTAGTCAAGTGAAATAATGAGAGTTATTTTCTGCTTAAAAATTAAATAAAATCGATCTATGGACATCGCCTTTAAAGGAGGATTGTGGTAGAAAGTTTTATTTTAAGAACAATTGTTTTGAATAAAAATTTGTATTAATTATGCTCAAGCAGTTCAAAGATAATTTATTTAAAAATTATTACTTTGACAAAAGTGAAAATACAAATTTTTTTTTTAAATAAAAAATCGATTTTGAATAAAATTATATTACATATGTTCCGGCAGCTCATAGTTCAAAGAGATAGGTTTTTTTCGGGCTCTGTCTCAAAACTAGAAAAACATATAATTTTCTAGTTTAAATAAAAAAAAAACAAGAGCCTTTTAATAAAATTATATTACATAAATGAACTGGCAGTTCATTCATTAAAAGAGAAATTAGATTAAAATTTAAGAAGAAAATGAAATTATTCTTTTCTGTATTTCTAAAAATTCTTATTTCTATAAAATATTTCTAAGTTTTTTCATTCTAAGTTGATCAAAGATGTCATGTAAAAAAGCATACAACTTCAAACCATACATGTAGCGTTGATAATATACATGTATGCGTTGATGTGTAAATGGAGAAGGAATTATAATGAGCAGGGGCCGGAGCGGGGCCGGAGCCGGGTAGTTGGAAATGTTGAACAATTTTAAAATTCCGGAGCCGGGTAATTTTAAAATGATAGAGCCGGAGTCGAGCCGGAGTTGGAGCCGGAAAAAAGTTGCCGGTTCCGCAGCCCTGGTTAAATGTCCTTCTCATATCTCTCGAGCATAATTATAAATATTCGATTCCATTTTGAATAAACTATCTATTAGTAGAACTATTAAGAGTAAGCATGTCACGCAAATTATCTAAAAAATGTTTTTTTTGTAGGGTGCTGTACAGTGAGTATTACAGTAATAGTTTCTAACATCTCCAATCAAATCGTAAAAATATCTACAGTAAAGTCTCCTACAAACCGACATTTTTAGCGTCCCGTCCATGTAATCGTATTCTGAGTTCGTCCTACGAGCTTATACCTTATGGTGCCCAATATAATGACGAACCCCGATCTCTAACGAAAATCGAAAAAGATTTAGTTAAACATTAGTTCTATAAATCCCATTCTTCATATATATTTAATTCTTTTTATTATTTTTGTATTATAATTATTATTATTATTATTAAATTATAAGTTATTATTATTATTTTATACAATTATTATATTATTATTATTATTATATAATATATTCTAATTATTAATTATACTTATTAACCTTTATTATTATTATTATTAATATTATTATTATTATTATTATTATTATTAATTAATTATATTATTAGTATTATTATTATTATTATATTATTAATATTATTATTATTATTAATTATTATTATTATAATTAATTATTATTAAATTATGTATCTATTATTATTATTATATATTATATTATTATTATTATTATTATTAATTATTATTATTAATAATAATAATAATAAAATAGTAATATAAATAATAATAATAATAATAATAAATAATAATAAATAATAATAATAATATATATAATCTTTGTAATAGTCACTCAAGTAAATAATAATATAAAAAGAAATGTCATATAGAACAGTTAAACAAATTTGAAACCTACCATGTCAAATTAAATCTTAGATCTTGCAATTGGTCAATTAATTGTTAGATTATTTCTTTTTATAATACCTTGTTCCTAATTATTTATATATCATTTTATTTACATCTTGGTTTCATTTATATTATGTGTGCATATGTTTTGGTGTGATTTGAAAATTTATTTATAAAAATAGAACGATTTTTTTTATGAAATTATTTATTTATTTTTACCGAAGCTTTATCTACTGTGTGTTAATCTCTCCTATTCTACTATATTTTTTTGTTAGCAATATCCTGGTAAATTATCCGATAAATTAGAGTTCAAAAAACCCTTTAAAGAGAAAAAAAAAAAGGGGGTACAAAAAAAAAATTTTTTTTTCCTTAATAAAACTTTTTCTTTATACTTAAGTTTAACCCAAGTTTTAATAAATTTTTATCTTAGATTTGTTAACGTTTTACAGATATTGTTATATATAGAGTTAGTTAATAGAAATTCTTTTGTAATAGTTATAATAAATCTTGCAGCAGATATAGCAGTAGCAATTCTGACTAGTTCAAAATTATCAGTTAATGTAGTTAAATCAAAAGTAGCAGTAGCAGTAGCAATTAATTTCAATTAATATCTCAGATGTAACAGCAATTAGTTCAGATATAGGAGTGGTAATGACCGACTCATTTGGTCAGCTGTTTCAAAGAATTAAGTTTTTATTTTCTTCTTTTTTAATATTGCTGATAGATTCAATTAACAAGTCTTGTAGCTTTAATGTTTAAGATGTGTTTGATATTTAAATTTATGAACCTTTATATTCTTTTCAAAACTGCTTGATGTAATGCAGTATACATAATTACGCAAGCTATTGTTCTTTAATCACACACATATGATATAATTTTCTATGTATAAGTATTGAAAACATTATGCTGGATAACTAAGGCTGAGGCCTTACCGATTACACTCTCTTAGGGGTAGGGTGGCATCTTCTCCCTTGAAATAAAGCGATCAAAAAACGAACAAAAACCAACCAAAATAAACGGAAATATTAAGTCATCCAATATTTTGATGACGTCATTCATTGGTTCTCATAGGCCCTCAGTGACGTCGTAGAAATATTGGCTCTCTGCAATGGTAACCCTCCGGTTATATAGACTGTATAAAGTAAGACTTACAAAACATAGCAGTATGTAGAATAAAAAATAAATTGAATTCTTGAGATGAGATATAATTAGATGGTAAAGATTACTAATAAACACATCTAAAATAAAATAAAATATTTACCAGTACTGAGGAACCATGAACACAAATGCCACCTGATCGACAAACGCCAGGGACTAGCTTGATATTACAGGGGTGGCCACAACGAGGCTCGCGGCCGCATGCAGTTCTTGAGTCAAATCTCGAAGTGTATAATACAAATACTAAATAATACAGATTTTAAAATTAACTACTTAAATATAAGTTAAATTAGAAAATCACTAGCCCACCCTGACAACGCTTTAAGCTTTCTCGTAATAACCAGCAACGTTGTTTAGCACTATTTTCTTGTTGACTTGGCAAACACCTCACGCACGCCAAGCTGCAGTGTCGACATGCAAACGCTGTAATTCTGACGTGGCGTTATTTTTCTTTGTGCAATTCAGTTGTTTGAGTACAAGTTGGAGCTTAATTGCCGGTGTCCTAACAGTTACGACAATGCTGTCTAAAAGCGTAAATTGAAGGGAGAATCAAGCTTTTGAAATAATAAGTAGCGACGAGGAAATTCGTTTTCGTAGAAAAGAAACGGGTAAGTCCAATGTTGTCTTTGTGTCAAATAACGTCTGATATTGCAGTTCAATGCAGTAAATTAAAAAGCCACCCAGCCCTTAAACACAGCCAGGAGTTTCAGTAAAAAGAATTTTCCGTGTTGACTTCTCAGTAAGTGAAAACTAAATACTAAAATCATTGAAAGGAAAATCTTTAGGTTCCGAGTAAGCTGGTATCAAGTTTTCTGACCATAACAGCCTTGAAAAGATGGTCCAGGTTCTGTATTCGTATCCTTGATCTTTTTATTTTTCTAAAAAAAGCAAAAGAAGACTTACATAGTGCTATAATGATTCTTTCCCCTTAAAAGTGAAACTAACCAAATCCCTCGCATGATATCGTAAAAAAAAGTACGTGGTGTACCACGAAACAAAAACATATTTTGGAATTGTTTGTTAAGAATGGTTAGTAAAGAAATCGCTTCTCTAATTAAAAAAAAATATAAATAAAAAAAAGATATATAAATATTTGAAATGGACAACATTTTTCCATTTTTTCCCTCATCCCAACTCGAGAAGCATCTTGTATGAGAGAGAGACGATGAGAAAATACCTTCCTCCAAAATCTTCTCAGACAAGAGCCCCCCAAGGATTCTCCTTCAATGCTAATCAAATACACAACACACCACACCTACCAACACACCACAACACACACACCACACACACACACACACACACACACAACACACACACACGTGTATAATACATACAGAGTTGCCTGATAATTCCTTTTTATCGATGGTCGTTTCCGCCCGTAAAATTGTACTGCAAATGATATTTCTTATTATAATATATACTAAATTACTCATATATATTATATATATACTATATATAATAATAATTATATAAATAAGTATATATATATATATATATAGCATTTATAATATATTATATATAATTTAATATCATATCTATATGTTATTAGTATATTAGTATATATATATATATATCTATATATATAATATAATATATTATGATTTTAACTAAAAGAATTACCCCGGTAAACCGCAGAAGATGGAAACGAGGTCGGGGATCTCTTGGTTACGTGGGACGACGGGTGGGACTTCGTTCTCCCACCTGTCCCATTGTTCCATCCGTTCCCCTAAAAAAAAAAAAATTTCAAAACAAAATTCATACGCTGATCCAAAAATGTTATTAATTTTCTTGTACATATCGTAGTTTTCACGATATCATGCGAGGGCTTGGTAAGTTTCACCGCTTAAGAGATTGAGTTGAACAAAAAGATGATATACATTAATTGAATATATATAATTGATGTTATATGTGAATATAGACAAGTTCTTCAAAATTTAGGCCGATTCTATAGTGATCTTCAGATCATATTCCTGAATCCAAACAGTTAAGATATAGTATGTCCCAAAACGTATTGACGGTGTCTGTTGGTTATGGCTGAGCGAACCCTTGAATGGCTAACGTTCAGGCAAAAACTGCCGTCAGGGGTTTGTACCATCTCATCTTTTTCATTCACTGCGGCCACAGCTGTTAAAGTTAAACTCTCAGTGAAAATAGAAGTGGTTAAAATTATTTTTCTCTTAATTTGGCGTGTCTTAGTTAATTTACATCGTCTCTCAAAAGAATAAGCGATTTTCGTGAGTTTAATATTGGTATACCCAGTTTATGCGAAAACAAGATGGTCTTATAGATCAAAAACAATTTCAGCGATTAAAAGGCTTTGAAAAAAGCATTACAGACCATTTTAGATAAACCAGTAATTAATGGGATAGTACTACCCTTAATGAAGCTGGAGAATTTACTTACAAACATCTATATTATATGGTTTCAGCTTTATTTGTAACAGTTTTACAGTAGTTTCTCTCTTGCAGAAAAATTGTTTGAAATCTCAGTGTAGACAGCTGGATATGTTTTTGCACACCAAAAATTATCGGATTTCACCGAGTTTATTAGCAACAAACGACTTGATGAAGATTATGAACAAAATTTCCAGGAAAAAAGGAGTAACATTGAGGAGGAACTTTTCATTCCCCCATCCCCCCATGATAACTAGAAACCAGGATCAAATATCTAGATAAACTATAAAGCGATTTACGTTGAAATAACTAGACAATTACTTAGTTGAAGTCATAGAGTAGTAGGTGCCCAAACTCTTGTATATCCTCCGAAGAAATTAAGAATTTAAAAATTTTAGGCTAGCCAAACATCGGACGTACTTTTCATATACATTAATTATTATTATATATAATATATTACTACTATATATATATTATATATATATATTATATATATATTATATATATATATACTATATATAATAACTATATTATATTATATAATTATATATTATATATCATATTATAATTATATATATATATATAGTATATATATATATTATATATATATATATATATATATATATATATATATATTATATAATATATAATATAAATATATATATAATATATGCTATAAAATATATATATAATATATATATATAATATGTATATATATAAATTATATATATTTTATATATATACTGTGTGTGTGTGTGTAATTTTTAAAACTTATTATTTTTTAAAGAAACTTGATGAATCTGATATACCGTGCTAGTCGCGAGCTGCGAGCCACATTAAAACGGTACGCGCACATGTTGCTCGCGAGCTACGGGTTGGCACCGCTCTTAGTCTAGAGGACAAGAATATTTCCAACATTCAGAGTTCCTTCTTCTGCGACTTGATCCGACCGTTCACGCAAATTTGGGCCGAAACAACTTTCCATTGCAAAATTAATGCCACTGCCATTCCAAAAATATCCAAATTTGATTGATTGTTAAAACAGCTAATTTTCATAATCTGGTATATTTACTTCCAATAGTTTCTTCAAGAAATGCAAATCTGTAATGTTCTTTCAGACTGCTGACTGCTTTTTCCGAAAGTACAAAATTACTTAAACTTCTATTAACAATACCAGTAACATCCGTTTCAAATGTTCTAAGTTTTTCTTATCTTTTTTTCTTTTATCATTCTATAATGTTCTTAATTCGTCAAACACTTTAATCATTTTTTAAAAAACAGTATGACTCAAGAACGCCTCTTGTCTCTAGCCAGAATATCAATCGAAAGTAATAATTAATTGATGAGCTCGAAAAAAGAAGAATTTAAAATGAAAAAGTTTTGAAGAATTACTCTAAGCCAAGGCGACTGGGAATTTATGTATAAATAAGTGAGACTCGTTAAAGTTTTATTGTAAATTATAGTATATATATATATAGGTTTATATATAAATATATATATATTATATTATATATACTATATATTATTATATATTATATATATATTATATATATATTATATATATATATATATAGATATTTATTATATATATATATATATATATATATATATATAATATATATATATATATATTATATATATTATATATATATATATAATATAATAATATATATATTATAATATTAATAGGGTGACGCAGTGATAGGGGGAGAAAATTATTTTCCCGAATTTTGTCAACGGGAACCCCCCCCCCACGAAATTATCAGCCTTTGCAGATTTTCGGATAGCCAAATTTGAGAATGATGGGAGCATGTTAACCCGTGCCGCTTGGCGGTTCAAAGTTCAAAAAAACTCGATTTTTGGGGCTAAGCGCGTCTTCTGGGTTCGTATCTCTTGAACACTTCCTCATTATTTTTCTCATGATTTATGTCTCAATTCATAGGCAATATTGTTCTAATAATTTATAATTATATACATATTTGATGCTACTTATAGGTCGAACCAGCTATAACAGCCTTTGTCATCAAAACGTGACTATATTGTTCTAATTAAGAATTTATATGAAAATTATTGTAATATTTTAAGTATTGAAATGGTAGATGGAATAAATTGACAGAATGTTTTTGTTTTTACAGCATACCAATGTATTTTAAATAAGAAAAGGAGGTTGACCATTGCATTCTATAATACGAGTAGAGTGAAGATTAAATAAAGAATAATGCTATTCTAAAGTTTGCTCAAAGTGATTTTTGAAAATATTCAGGATACAGGCTATCGGCATAAATTGGTATACTACCTGAAACATATTGTTCTGCTCCTTCATCTTAGTGAGGCAGGTTATTAAAGTCTTGTAATTAATTCACTCCTCGTCTTACCACATCATTAACGACCTTTAGAGATTCACAATCCCAATCTTTCCTTAAAATGTATATTTTCAGGCCAGCTACTGGGGGTTTCTCTGAGAAAATCTGCGTTTAATCTGGAAACGCCAAAGAAATCTTATGGCCCGCTTGGGAATTAAACAAGATTAAACCCTGCATGAATCAGTTCTTCGAACTGGTTTCTTCGAAATTTGGGGTTTACAATTCTTGAATTTTCTGTCTCGGTTTCGGTATCATTTAGGACTTTGTTCGCCATTTCCGATTTTTCTTTCGTCTGAAATTGAGGGATCAAAGAACACAAGGG
>JABUQX010078370.1:5000-7500 GCA_015478945.1 Trachelipus rathkii
AACCAATATTATAATAGTAGAAGCGTACCGGCTAGTAGTGAATTGTATGTGCACCTTACGGGTACCATGGACAATGTATAACCATAGGCTATCATGATGGTCACGTATATGTTGAGAAAATTCATGGGGATAAGTAATATACTGGTACATTGACACTCAGCCGTATAGATTATGTTTAACAAGTTATATACTACTGCTACTTGGCCATGAGTCGTACCTTAGGCGTGGTCATATTAGTGTTCAGCATTTCCGTATTCCTATATTCTGTACATACTCTTGTATTTATGTTGATATGTAAGATTTACTTTATACTAACTATAACCGTTATGGCAAGTACCTATATATATATATATTATACTATATATATACCCCTATCTTGCTGAATCCCGTGATAGTTGGTTGAATTTAGCTAAACAGCAGGCATATGCATGTTCAGACGATACGCTCCGTACCTCTACTTATCTATATAAGCAATTTATCATAAACGTTATCTCATGGGTAGGAATAGTAATATTGTATAAAGGTAAACTCTTACCTTTTGTACTAACCTATTAACAGACATGTGAACCTGATACGAGTTTTTGGTTGGGTCGATATCACTTTTCATGTATAGCGTTATGTATCATCTAGATAAGTAGCTATATACATGAGGCTCATCTACCAGTATATACCCTTTCAATATATGTTATGGTAAGGTACTGGTATTATATGCTATAAAACTGAACATATCACTGGTCAAAGACAATGGTCTATAACATGCCCACCTATATAAGTTCCCCTGCATCTGCCTGCCCAACCGATCAAGCGATTCTGTAGTAGTTGTTCCTTTTTATTTTTGGCTGAGTAGTATATATATATATATACTATAATATATATATTATTATATATTAATATATATATTAATATTTATATTAGTATATATATTATATATATATATATATATTATATATATAATATATTAAATATTATATATATAGTATATATAATATATTAATATATATTATTATATATATATTATATTATATTATATGTAGATATATATATATATAATATATATAATATATTTTATGTGTGTTGTGGTGGGAGTGTAGGTGTAGTGGTGTGTGTTGGGATCCAGAAGCACATTATCACATAAATTTGAATTCAGAGCAATTAGAGATATATATATATTGATCTCCTCACGTATGCCCCTTGGAAATATGTGACGGCAGAGGGACTGTAGAGGTGGTTTATGTTGTAGTGTCCTGCCAACGAGTGTGACTGCGGTAAACATTAATTACATTTTAAACCAATACGATCAACCCTTCTCGTTTGAGCTTGACAAACTAAAAAAATTCCTTGTAGGTAAGGTCAGGGGTTTTGTGATCGACTTCCTACAGTTTCACTTCTAGCATTAGCAGAGCTACTAACAGTAGCGATATCTACTGAAATATCACATTCACTTGAAGAAATAGTAGGTATGGGACCGGAAATATTTTTACTTAATGCTTTCGTCAAGAAACGATCCATTTTATCAAGAGTGAAAAGTCTTTACGATCGGAAAAAACAATTTATTTCAGCAATAGTTGAATTTAGACTAATAACGCTGCGCATACAAAATGAAACGAGACCGGGTACATACTGTAATAACATGTCTAAACTTGTTACGAGTTTGAAACAATTTCAAACCAGAATAGAATTAAAATGTTTTATTTTTCTATATTTTTTAAAGTTGCGGTTGCGATTGCGGTGTAATTTTGCCCAAAATATTTGCGGTCGCAACCAATTCGCAACTCATTCAAAATAATTGCGGCGCAATCGCAACCGAAACCGAAATAATTGCGATCGCAATTGCGGCCGCAACAAGTTGCGCCGCAAGTGCCCAACACTGTATAATATATATATATATATATAATATTATTATAATATATATATATTATATATTATATTAATATATATATATATATATATATATAATATATATAATATATATATATATAATATATATTATATATATATATATATATATATATAATATATTATATATTATATCTATATATATTATATATATAATATATTACTATATATTATATATATATATATATATATATATATATATATATATGCTCCAATACGCCTTTCCCCCAAAAAAGGCATCTCGAAACATTTCTACTAGAACGATATATCAATGAACATAACCTTAATCTGTCCTTTCCTTTTCATCTCGTCAAAGAGCTCATATTACTTTCTCTCCAACATAACTTTTTTTCATTTCAATGAACAATTTTACAACCAAACCACCGGACATAGCATGGGTTCCCCTCTTTCACCTATTCTCAGCAACATTTATATAGAATTGATAGAATATTATTACATTCTTCTTCATCCTCTACTTACAAATAGCACCTGGATCCGATATGTTGACGACATTTTTGTTGACATACCTCATAAAACCAACCCTACAGAAGTTCTTTCTTTTATTAATACAATACATCCTTCCGTACAATTCACTACTGAACGT
>JABUQX010078370.1:12500-17500 GCA_015478945.1 Trachelipus rathkii
TAGTTGATTATTCAATGTGCAGCCTAATTATTAACTGTAGATATTCCTGCGCATCTTCCCTTTTGCGTAACTTGACTCGATTTGTTTTGGTGTGAACTTTTAATAAACATTTAAGTGTTAAGATTTGGCTGGTTTATTTATATTGATTATATATCTTAGTAGAAAAAATTTAGAGATTTTTCCGTTATATACTTTAGGTGATAATATGTGTAGAAGGAAGTTTATATATATATTATTATATATGATATATATATATATATATATTATATATATATATATATATTATCATATATATATATATATATATTATATATATATATATATTTTTTAAAATTTATATATTATATATATATATATATATATCTATATTAATATAATATATATATATATATATATATATATATATATATATATACTATATATAATATATATATATTATATATTATGTATATTATATATATATATATCTATTATATATATTATTATATATATATATTATGAATATAATATATTATATATTATATATATATATATATATATATATTATATATTATATATATATATATATTTATTATATATATATATATATATATATATATATATATATAATAGTATATATAAGTATTATATATATATATATATTATATTATTATATATATAATATATATTATTATATATATATATATATATATATTATATATATAATATATATATATATATAGTATTATAATATATATATATTATATATTATATATATAATCTATATATATATATATATATATATATATTATATATATATATATATAATATATATATATATATATATATATATATATATATATATATATATATATATTTATATATATATATTATATATATAATATAATATAATATATATAATATATAATATATAATATGATATATATATATATATTATATATATATATATATATATATATAATAATTATTATATAATATATAATATATATATATATATATATTTATATATATTATAGTAAATCTCTCTATATATATACATATATAGTATATATATATATATATATAGTATATTATATATATAGTATATATATATATAGGTATATACTGTATGTATAATATATATATATACTGCGAAATGTTAACTTCATTGAGTATCATTGATATTTAATCTAATATATATATGTGGGGTTTTCGAATAGCAGGGGCATTGCTTTATTGGGTATTATTTTGTTTTATTGTTAAAAATATAATTATTTACCACGTGTATAATTTTGATCCTTCTCCATTGTCAGGTCTTGGTTTTACATTTATGAAAGGGTACGAGAAAAGATAGTAACTATGAATCGTTTACAGCATATTTATATTTATTAGTTCCTGACCGGTTTCGTCCGTAAACCTCGGACATCTTCAGAGTTTCCATCCTAATAAATGAATGAGTTATTTTAGACAAGCATTAAGATTATAAATTATGAAATTTTTGAGTAGCATCTCATTATATTTAATCTAAGGGACAATACATTAAAATTGATGTTAATGTCTGGTTTGTGATATTTTATGTAATAAGCTTCATCTATTTTTAGTTTTTGCTCTTCGCATGAGGAGTGTAAAATTTTAAATGACTTAGTTATATCAGCTGTCTTGTTATGCTCGGTGAATAAATGTTCATATATCATACTGGGTTTAAAGCGATGCTGGTATGCCCTATCTGTTAATCTATTAGACGCGTAATCAATATACGTCGATGTACAGTGACATGCGAACTGGTACACGACATGGTAATTAACTGAAAGGGTATCCTTAGTAGAGAAGCAGGAAGAAAGTTTTCTTGTTTTGTGGTTAAGTTTAACTGTGATTTTTGAATTGATTTTTGATTTAATGTGGGTTTTAATAATTCCGCGTAGGCATTTTTCCTCTTGATATTTTAAATATTTTGATATTTTTAAAAAAAAATTAATTGTTTCAGAGATATTGTCCGTATTGTCCTGTTTTTTTTTATAGAGTTTGTTGATGGTTTTGTTTATTCTATTTTGTGTTAAATTTATCGGGTGGTTACAGTTAATCGGATTCTGTTTGATTCTTTTAATTTGAACATCAAATGATTCCCAAACAGAGTACAATTTATAAGCTCTCTAAATGAGGGTTTTAACAATTGAATTCTTATATACTTCTGGGGAATAGGAGCTGCAATTAAAGTATAGATCATTATCAGTTGGGTTGACATGTATGCCTGTAGAAAAGGTTCCATTATCATTAATTTTGATTTTAATATCCGAAAAGTTAGCAATATTATTTAGAGATGATTCAGATGTGAATTTGAGGTAGGAAAGGCTTTGCAAGCGGTTGATAAACTGAATAATGTCAGTACGGTTCCTAAATATAGTAAGGGTGTCATCAACGTATCTTGCATAGAAGACTGGGTTAAATGTATTTTTCTTTTAAAATTCTATTTTTCAGTCCCGACATGTAAAAGTAAGCGAATGTAGGACCCAGAGATGAACTCATGGCAACACCATCCACATATACTTGTGTCAAGCTGGTAAGAGGTGATACGATAAGTCTGAGAAAGTAATGAAATTAATTGTTGCTTCACCTACTATTTCCTTTCCTGTAGTGCTTATGAAATGTCCTTTGTATTGGGGAAAAAAAAGGACACTTGATTATTATTGGTATCTCGTGGATGACCTTTTTAATTGCTTCAAAAGATAGCGTGCTATATGGAATCTCATTGATAAACTATCACAAGAATTTGAAATTAGAAGTCCAGGTGAGGAAGGCAACTGCCTCGTCATAGTGTTCAATGGAGAAGACAAAAAGTTTCACCAAAAGTCTGTAATAATAATGTTTTGAAAAGATTATCAATAATGTTTTGAAGCGAAGCCAGAAACTAACATAATCAGATGCCACTTTCAATAAAGAAAAGTTGACTTATCGAGAACTTATATTGGCGCAGTTATGTATTCATCTATATCAACACTATCGGACAATTGTTTTGCAGTCAGTAGTTTGATACAATTCAATACATGCTATATCAAGGTTCAGTGAAATCCTGCGAAGCGTATCCTTCGATATCTGAAAGGCACGATCGATATTGCTATTTTATGTGAATGTGATTCGAAAACATTAATAGGCTATGTCAATGCCAACTGACCATACTGCGTGGTGCATAAACGCTCCGATACAGGATATATATATATATATTATGAGATTTGGCACAATATTTTATAAATCCAGAAAACAAAGGACGGTGTCTCTTTCTTCCGCGGGAGCTGAATATATATATGGCGATGAAAGAGGCCGCTAAAGAAACCATCTGTTAATAAGAATAATTAAGATTAAAGAGGTCTGCTTTTGGAGTTATGCCAGTAAGCGTTTTCCGGCCTAATGATATAAAACATGCTTGATATTTGAAGATGATTGGGGCTGGGGCGACGATATCTCACGTCTCAAGGAGGAGGATTGGAAATTTTTCGCAGAGCGTACCGAAAGATGACAGCAGTGTAGCTTGTGTAATCATCTATTTTATGTAATCTTTTATCGTAATATGCTTTTCTATGTAAATATATACAGATGTTTATACTAGTTACACTGCTGCCAGCTTATGAAAAACGTCCTGAAAAATAATTCCATTATTATTATTTTATTATTCACTTCATTGATTATTATTATTATTATTATTATTATTATTATTATTATTATTATTATTATTATTATTATTATTATTATTATTATTATTGTTGGTGTTGTTGTTGTTGTTGTTGTTATTTAATAGATTTAATTAATTTAAATTTATATATTTAAGTACTTACATCTATTCCTTACATATATATATCACGCTATCATCATATACTTGTTATATAACTACTTAATAAATATATACTATGTACCCACCTTCATAATAAATATAATATATATCATATATATACTATTATTATACCTCTACTTATCTAAACTAACCCTAACTATCGTATATATACATTAATTATATATACAATTAACCATATATAAACTATAGTATATATATATAATCTATAGCTAGTATCTATATATACTATAACATAATACATTAAATTTATATTATACATATTACTGACTACGATATTATATATATTATATATTATATATCTATATACTATATATATATAATATATATATACTATATTAAACTTATAACCTATAACTATAATCTACATATAGTCTATATAATCATATATATATATATTATATATATTATATATACTACATATATATAATATATATATATATATATAGTATATATATAAGATATTATAATATATATACTATATATATAATATAATATTATATATATATCAGAGGTGAGTCCTTACATCTTCCTACTTCTTGCTTAGCGCGAACGTTAAACATATAGAGAAACGATCAATCTTACAAATATCATAACTGATACGATAAAATTCTCTTTTTTTTTTTTTTTTTTGCAAAAAATTGTCAAATGAATAAAAATATTACATAAATAAATTATAAAATATTATTTTAAATTGAAACAATGAAGTGTAGGAATCATCGCTATTACATAATTGCGTATTTTTCAATCCATTTTAAAAAATGCGGGCTATTCGTGCCCAAACGAATAGCGGTATTGTGTTACTGAGAATTTTTCCCTTATAAAATTTGGTATATTGTTGTTTTGGCATCTAAGTACATCTTTTTTGATGTTGCCATTCTTCTTTAAGTATAAATAGGGAGAGACAAGAATTTTTTTTTGTAATTTTAAAACTTTATTTTTTAACATATCATATATTACGTATATATATACTATATATAATATATATATGCTATATATATATATATATATATTATATATTATATATATATATATATATATATATATACTATATATTAGAATATTTATTATATATATATTATATAATATATATATATATTAGATATATATTATATATATACTATATATATATAACTATATATATATTATTTATATAGTATATATATATATATATATATAT
>JABUQX010078370.1:22500-30000 GCA_015478945.1 Trachelipus rathkii
ATAAAATAAAAATAAGAAATTAATTTAAAAACCCCTCCTTAGAATTTTTCCGCTTGATTCCAAATCTGCAATTTTTTTACTGTAGATGCTACCGGTTCAAAAGTTACATGTTTTGTTCAGCTTTAGACACTCCTGACCTATATATTAATAATAATATAATATATATATATATATATATTATATATATATATATATATATATATATATATATATATATATTATTATATATTATATATAATATATATATATATTATATATATATATATATTATATATCGGCTGAACGTATGTGTTACTCCAGCATTTTGAGGAATATTAGGCTTAAGGGCATAGAGAGTTCAGTTTGGAAAAGGACAGATGAAGAAGGCAAAGTCCCTCAAACAGTTGAGAAATGTGTATCCGGACCACTAACCTTCCTGACGTCATAGATCTTCTGGATCTCATGTGTAATAACATGGGAACCTGAAGGAAGGACGAAGTAGGAGGAGAATTCCAGAATCGTCAGGGTGTAATTAAGAATAAAGAAGGAGGCCGAAGAGATAGGCCATTTTAGAAGAGTAGTTAACAACAGGTCAGGAAGCGAATAGGAGGAGGAGATAAAGATTTACGAAATGTTAGAGATCTTTCTAGCTTAGTGTCCAGAAATTTTTCACCAGTAGGAGAACCAAGGATGGCTGGCGTGCTCTCATCCTTTGGGAATATGTACACTTAGCTCACTAATGATATCCTGGAACGATTCCGAACATAATGAAAATTAGTAAAGGGCTGGGAGAACAAGAGTGTTTCTTTTATATGTCCAATACGCAATTTCTCTCTATTTAATAACACGAGAGCAGACCCCATCAAACCATGGATGTTTGGGTGAGAAAGAGATTTAGTTGAAGATGGAATGAATCTGCTCATGCCATCCTCCGAGACAAAACAGGGTTCATTCCAAGAATAGTTCGCAAAGAAGCGACACAATGCCCCCAATTAGCCCGATTAAAGATCCAGAAATTACATTTCGGGCATGGTGGATCTGCTGGAGAGAAATTACTGTTACTAAGAGCTATAAGATTGTGGTCAGAGTTACTGATAGGAGGGAAAATGATGTATCTATATCGAGAAGGAGTAGTGGTGAAACATAAATCAAGCGTGTTCAAGAATTGATTAGGTCGATCTGGGATATGTGTAGGTTCCTTATAACCGTTCCAGAACGTCGAGAACACTGAATGTTTTGGCCTCCTCCCACCCTTCATCAGTATGAGAGGAGCCCAACCACTCAGTGTGGTGTACGTTGAAATCCCCTAATTAAAGGACCTCCGCAATTGGATGGGAAGAAGTAACAGTATCATGAAAAGTAGTAAGATAGTCAAAAGACATGTGAAAATCTGTTCCATTTGGGGAGCAGTTGCTGAAACACGGGGTAATGGTAGTAGTATGGAAGAATATTTTAAGCTATAGAACATCGAAGTTAGAAGAATTAAGATTCTCGAGATGTGTTACAGAAGTATTAATGCACAGATTTCACCATTCAGTCGGAAATTGTAAGACAAGTTAAAGTTGGAGATATTAAGTTTATTTGAGAAAAAATAAACCCTGATTAGATAGAGTCTCAGAGAGTAATAAAATGTTAGGTTGAGAGTTAGAGAGGTGATATTCTACAGA
Organism: Trachelipus rathkii; assembly: GCA_015478945.1. Lineage (NCBI taxonomy): Eukaryota > Metazoa > Arthropoda > Malacostraca > Isopoda > Trachelipodidae > Trachelipus > Trachelipus rathkii. Next base: position 24,147 of record JABUQX010078370.1, read on the forward strand.
TTTATAATTAGCAAGCAATCCACGGACATTGGTAAAGGCAATAAAGAACCCATCGCCCGCGCCTGCATCCCTCGCCCACTCCTACGTCATCCCATGCGAGTCATCAAACTGCATCACACACACACACACACACCACACACACACCCACACACACACACACAACACCACACACACACCCACACATTACACACCTTAATACTAAGCATAAACCTTTAACGGACACAAAAATTAGGAAATATAAATAATAAATAAGCCAAATGAATTTAATTCAGTTTATAGGAACACGGCTTAAATTAGACCTTTTCAATCCTAGATTTATTAATGCTTATTAAATTTAATATATTAATTAAAATATTTATTATTAATTTTCTGCTTTGCATCTTACTTGTAATTGAAGAGTAAAAGATGAACTTTGAACTATCAACGATTATTAGCTCTTGTAATCCCAATTGTCAAGTAAATTGGATTGAAAAAAGATTGACAGTTGGTAGTGATTGTTAATGAATGTTCTGTCATAAAATCTCTAGTATTTGTTAATCTTTAAGACGAGTGAAACTGAGGGCTGCAATGGTGCCAAACCGCTAGAAAGAGAAGAAAAGGCGTTTGAAAGGTGTGCAATTGTTTCATAAGGAAAATTCTAGTTCCTGTAACTCACTAAGCACGAGACTAGGAATGGCACAGTTTGATTTGATTTGCCATTCAGAAAATAAAATTTAGTATACCCCTTCGGTCAAGTTCATGTAGAGAACGATACTTCAAGGGATAGAAAACCATTTGACTTACGAGGTAATCAGGATAACTCTTTGTGATGCATGATGTAGCCTTTCTCAGTCGAAAATTAGAAAAACTGCGTTTTGAGAATGAAACAGCTCCAGCAATTTATACATAAAAGAAACCATTTGGTTCATAAAACAAAAGTGTTATGAAATCAAAAATTAAATCTTTTAAAATTAATAACAAGAACATTTTGAAATAATATGTTATTAGGCGAAAAATATATTAGATAATATATTCGGGGACTTTTTTAACTTTATGCCCAACGAAATGGTTAAAGAATGGAAGAAGTGTTGCAGTTTTATTATTGAAAATAGCACTCCAGTATGTGCGGAGGTCTGAATTGATTTAAGTCAATCAAGAGGCTGAATATTTTTTAGTTTGAATATTTTTTTATCTTTCAAATAAAACAATAGATCATTTAGGAGTTAGTAGATAGATAGATAGATAATGATAGATAGATAGATAGATAGATTAGATAGATAGATAGAATAGAATAGAGATTGATGATAGAGAGAGAGAGAGAGAGAGAGAGAGAGAGAGACGAGAGAGAGAGAGAGAGAGAAGAAGAGGAGAGAGAAATTGAATGTAACAAGATCCCACAAGTAAGTAGGGTATTCATTAAATATATTATATATATATATATTTATTATTATATATATATATATATATATACTATATATATATATATAATTAGTATACATATATATATAATGTATATTATATATATATATATTATGTATGAGTTAATGTACGGACCCACACGGCCAACAGGAAGAGGCCACTTCTGGGTGGAATAATCTACTCCATGGGTGGGCCTGGATTATAATATTTAAAGGTCAAAGTAATGGAAGCGAAATGAATATTCAGGTCAAAATAAATAAAAACTTAAATTAAAAACGGATGTCCTTACATTATAAATAGTCCTAATATTACATAACAAAATCATATATTATAAAGAATATTCAGTTCTTGAAGATAAGAGAAAGAGTTACTGTTAAAGTGGGAGGATTCAGATAAGATGTGGGATAACCTTTTAGAAGGTGTTATGACCAATAAAGTAGGAAAATGACGACGGGCCGAATGGGGTCAGTTTGGCACATCAATTGCAAGATATGTAAATAGTATTCAGCCGTAAAGATGAACCATGGATGGGGGGGGGAGTAGTATTGAGAGGTTGCGGTCAGGAAAGACAGCAGATACACCCACACTGTTTTCTGTTTTAAAGCCGTCAGTAAATACTGGAGTTAATTCACCGTGAACTGCGGAATGAGACAAGAATGATGTCTTAGCAAAGACAGCAGGGTGGCAGATTTGGAGAGAGAGAACAGAACCAGGCAAATTGGTGGGAGCAGAGAATAACCAAGGTGTATACTCTTCATCATAAGAGAACGGCAGCACCTTTTGTAAAGAGATGTTGAGGAAGTCAAGAATGTTTATAAATTGTGTTTGCAAATGGCCAGTAAGGAGGATCCTGAGGCATCTCTCGCAGTATCGGCGTCAGGGCAGATGGTATTGGGTTTGAAAGGAAGATAACTTGTGCACATGATCTATTGTATTCCCTTCGAAAAGAGAGTGTTCATTAATCGGATTCCAACTTCAAGGCTCAGCAAGGGGAGACGGTTCTGAGCTCAGTGGAGAACGGATGCCTCGTTCTGGATGAGGATGCAAAGATGTAGGTAGAGTTGGGGAGGCCTGACCATATACTACGCAGCCGTTAATCCAGTTTCAATGGTATTAGGCGCCGATGTTAAAAGCAAAAAAGGACTTTGCGATCAGCCCCCAAGATTTTGAGGCAGATATAATATATATATATATATTATATATATTAATATATATATATATATATATATATAATATATATAATAATATATATAAATATATATATATATATAATATATATATATATGGTTAAAGCCACTAACTCCCACACGAAAATACTATCCTTCAGAACATCTATTAACATAATATTAAAAGTTTTAATTTAAAATTTTACATTTCTAGAGGCGAAATGAAAACTATTTAAACCAAATAAAAAAAAATTATTTTTCTTGTTTTGGGTTCTAGTTTGCGCTGACGAAATTGTTAATGAAATAGTACGTATTGATAATATGTACGTTTATTCTTGGTGTTGTGCGGTTCAAACGAAAACGGGAAAAGGGGGGAAACCACAGAGAAAACAATCGAATTGGAAAGAGGGTAAAACTTAAACTTTATTTATATCGAAATATTAAAAAAAATTTTCTAGGAGTGACCTGACTGACACTAACGAATCCAACAAGACTTAACTTAACCTAACCTAACGCTGACCTAAACCTCATGTCACCCCTAGAATATAGGAACAAAAAAATATTCTATTCTTCCGCCCCATAGCAACGATCATATTTTCAATCATAGAGGTACCTGAAAAAATTTTTTTTTATCCGACCTCCCGTTCCGTGTGGCGCTTCAGTAAGTTTTCATATAATACCTATATAATAAGTATATGACATTGCTAGAAATATATATATACTATATATATATATATATATAATATATATATATATACTATATATATATACTATATATATATATAATTATATATAATATATCATATATACTTATATATATATATATATATATTATATATATATATATATTAATCACTAAGAGGAAAATTTGAATAGCCTTATTTGAATAGGTGAAGTTTATCTGAGCTGAAAATCAAAGCGTAAAAAAATGAACAAATTTAATTAGAGTCGAGTATCCGTTCCTTCCTTGAAATGCGAGTTTTGAACGAAACACGATTTCACTCCACTCCAAGCAATTCATCTTCTTTACAGCGATCCTAATTTTTTTTTTCAATGCACGTTAATGCCTCTTAAAAGAATAAATGTGCGAAAGAAATACCCAAAATGTGAACGTGAAAGAAATTCGTCTTTATAAATGAAATAATACATTAAAAGTACCATCAGTTGGTAGTAATTTTTGTTTTGTTATTAATCATGATTTGATGTTTTTTCTGTTAAAATATGCAATAATTTTAATACTTATGACATTATGTAGTTTAATTGGAGGAGAGTTCAAAAGCAGCGATTGGCGGTTCCGAATAACGGCGGGAGCCGGAAGTCAGAGAGGAGTCGGAGTCAAGAGGACTGTGAAGGGTTCAGTGGAACCGGAGAAAGAGCATAAAAATATTTATTTGGCGGATGTGTAACCAGGTGCGGCAGCCAAAATTTCTTGGATTGAACCGATGCAGGAGCAGGATAGGGAAATTTTATTATTTACTATGAAATAAAAGGATTCTAGAGCGGGCCCGTTAAGCAGTGCTGGAGCCGGAGCGGAGCCGGAGCCGGATGCCGAGCCGGAGCCGGAGCCGGAGCCGGGCAGCCGAAACTAATAATTTAAAGATGGTGAAGTTTAGAACAGGAGAGATGCTGTTTGAAGATGATTGAGGCCCAAATTCGAAGCCCCAGATAAAATTTAATTACAGGTTCGACGACCCTAGTAGAAGGTCAAAAAGGTCAAAAAGTCAAAAGGTTCAGAACATGTCGGAAGTTCCAGAAGCGGTCAAGAAGTTTAGAAATACAGAAGTTTAAAAAAGTTCAGAAGAAGATTCAGAACCTTCCAGGAAGGTCAGAGAAGTCAGGAAAGTCAGAAGCAAAAGGCGGTGTAAGATGATTAATTATTGCTCACATGAGTAAACACCAAGGATCATTCATTCTTATTTATATAGCAAGTTATATATATAGCATTAAATTGATCTATGCTGTTTCAGTAGTGTGTATAGTGCTGTATTGATGTAGCCCCAAGTAGTGCGGGCTTAGTCAACGAAACTGTCCGTAATGCAATAGTTGAGGTAGTGCAATAGTTCTGGTATAAATGTAGCTCAAGCAGTCGCGCGATATGTGTTTGTAGTGCAGTAGTGCGCGGTAGTCACTGTGTGTAGTGCAGCTAGTGCGGTTAGTGCAGTAGTTTAAATTTTTTATTTTTTCTCAAAATTTATTAACAACAATTTCAAACCTATTTTCCTCAAAAACTCGCAGTGTTTGTGCACTTAACCACTAGTGTTGGTCGAAGTACCGGGTGGTGCGGTGCCGGTGCGGTTGCAGTGCGGTTGCGTTGCCTGTGCGGCGCGGTGCGGCGCGGTGTGGCACACAATTTCAATGTTACTGTGACTGTACGGTTTTGAAATGAATGAAAGAGGTGAAGTGTCCTAGGTTGGTGCGGTGGCAGATAATTCGATGCTCGACAAACCTACTTAATTAACGCTTCCTTTTTTTCTAGACTCTCAATTATGAAATGATATTTGGCTGTATATCTTGTTTTTTCTGTTTTTTTTCTGTTTTTCCCAATAACATTCTTCATCCACATTTCTCAATGACTCTCTCTCTCTCTCGTCTCTCTCTCTCTCCCTCTCTCTCCCTCTCTCTTCTCTCTCTCTCTCTCTCTCTCTCTCTCTCTCTCCTCTCTCTCACATTCTTAAAACATTTTAGAACTAGAGGGGATGCTAATTTAAATAAAATCTGAAGTATACTTAAAATATATGAAAATATTCTAAATTTAAATAAAATATTCTAAATTTAAATATAATCAGGGAATATTTATTTCTTTTTTTTTTTTTTACAGTTGTCACCACCACTCACGGACAGAGCCCTATTAAGGAGGGGATGTCATACGCCCTCAAAAGCTCATTTCTAAACGCAATATTAACGCAAGCATTAGCACATTACGCAGGCCTTTAAAGCTGAGGGAGGTTCTAAATTCGCAGGAAAACACGGAAGATGGGAAGAGAATTCCACAGAACAGAGGTGGCAGGAAAGAAGGAATCACCGCAGCGAACTAGTCTGGAGTTACTAATATCAACACAAAACTCATGTGCTGACACAGCACCCCTTGTATTACGAGGGCGTCGTAAAGGTGGTGGTACGCGAGTGGTAGGTTCGCTCGAGCACCTGCTGCTGCGGTACCTATAGAAAAGAGATAGCACCAACATCGGCGCCTCATAGAGTAGAGGCGTTCAAGTGAAACTGGAAGTACAGAACCAGTTTTCATAACCCTTTTGGCCTTTGACTCGGCTCTTATCCAAAAGCTGGGTGAA
>JABUQX010078371.1:0-22301 GCA_015478945.1 Trachelipus rathkii
TGTTATTGGAGTTCGGTAGAGGTAGGAGAGCGATGACTAGACTGCTCCTGCTGCTGCTGCTGCAGCAGGCGACTGGTATATACACACGCACAGATCTGTTGATGTTTGCTTTCATTTTCTGCACGCACCAGCAACGGACGGCAGCCCAGCAACATTAAGTCTTAACTCTATTTCCAAACCACCAGAGTTAGTGGGGGTTCGGTAGAGGGAGTTTTCGACTTTTTTATGCCGCCGCCGCAGCCTTACTACTCTGCAGGGGAATAAAGGAACGATGCAAAAACCTTTACACCCTTAGCAAAACCAGCACAAGTAGCAGCACTTGCCGCGAGAGCGGAACCGGCCGAAACTCTATTTCCAAACAGCCATTGTAATTGGAGTTCGGTAGAGGGAGAGACGACGCAGCACCGCCCAGGCAACAAATGTCACTACTAAAGCCTGAAAGCAGCAGTAGCAGTACTAGCGCACGAACTACTACATTTCCAAACAAACCATTGTTATTGGAGTTCGGTAGAGGTAGGAGAGCGATGACTAGACTGCTGCTGCTGCTGCATCAGGCGACTGGTATATACACACACACAGATCTGTTGATGTTTGCTTTCATTTTCTGCAGGCACCAGCACAAGTAGCAGCACTTGCCGCGAGAGCGGAACCGGCCGAAACTCTATTTCCAAACAGCCATTGTAATTGGAGTTCGGTAGAGGGAGAGACGACGCAGCACCGCACAGGCAACAAATATCACTACTAAAGCCGGCACGCAGCAGCAGCAGCATTAGCAGACGAACTACTACATTTCCAAACAAACCATTGTTATTGGAGTTCGGTAGAGGTAGCAGACCGACTGCGCTTTCTACTTACTGCCGATGCTGCCTGCCGGCGACTGGCACCATCAGAACTTGCATTTAACGAGATTATAAAGCTTTCTTTGCCCCTCGACCCCCGAGAAGGACTTCCTCATGTTGATGTTATTCCTCCCGTGTTGTAGGACGAAAAGAACCGGGAGAGGGAGACTTATCGGATCCTCTAAATTCTTTTCGAACGAATGCGTAAGCAGGCATAGACAGATGAGCTACAAAATCAGAGCTATCTATACCTCATCGCAGGGCGCCTTCGCTTCCCGACAAAATTGTCGGTACACGCAGGGTTGCTCGCCACACCCTTTGTTTCGCAGAAAGACCTCTGGTGTGCCCCAAGAGCAACAGCCGAAACTCTATTTCCAAACCTCCAGAGTTATTGGGGTTCGGTAGAGGGAGAGACGACTGCTGCTACTGCTACTACGGTTGGAGACACCAGTGGCCGGTCCGCATAGTACTACAGAGGAATAAAGGACGATGCCATCGAGACTAGCTGCATGCTGACAGACAAATCAGAAACAAAACAGAACAGAGAAACTAAGAAGGAGGGAGCGAAACGTAGCAATCCAGCCAGCCATTACCACCGCTGCGCTGCTGCTGTCGCCGCCACCACTCCAACTGTTGTTCCGGTCTGCCTGCCTGCCTGCCTGTCTGTCTGCCTGCCTCCCGAAACGCGCAGAAACAGAACAGAGAAACAAGGAAGGAGGGAGCGAAACGTAGCAATCCAGCCAGCCATTACCACCGCTGCGCTGCTGCTGTCGCCGCCACCACTCCAACCGTTGTTTTAGTCTGCCTGCCTGCCGCTCCGGGAACAAGGCGCGCAAACGGTTCGAAAAGTTTTCCACCGACTATGACCGAGACTCGGAACGAGGAGCCGACAGACAAAACAGAAACAGAAACAGAACAGAGAAACTAAGAAGGAGGGAGCGAAACGTAGCAATCCAGCCAGCCATTACCACCGCTGCGCTGCTGCTGTCGCCGCCACCACTCCAACTGTTGTTCCGGTCTGCCTGCCTGTCTGCCTGCCTGCCACCCGAAACGAACAGAAACAGAACAGAGAAACAAGGAAGGAGGGAGCGAAACGTAGCAATCCAGCCAGCCATTACCACCGCTGCGCTGCTGCTGTCGCCGCCACCACTCCAACTGTTGTTTTAGTCTGCCTGCCTGCCGCTCCGAGAACAAGGCGCGCAAACGGTTCGAAAACTTTTCCACCAACTATGACCGAGACTCGGAACGAGGAGCCGACAGACAAAACAGAAACAGAAACAGAACAGAGAAACTAAGAAGGAGGGAGCGAAACGTAGCAATCCAGCCAGCCATTACCACCGCTGCGCTGCTGCTGTCGCCGCCACCACTCAAACTGTTGTTCCGGTCTGCCTGCCTGCCTGCCTGCCTCCTGCCCGCCCCCCGAAGCGAACAGAAACAGAACAGAGAAACTAAGAAAGAGGGAGCGAAACGTAGCAATCCAGCCAGTCATTACAACTGCCTGCTGCTGTCGCCGCCGCCACTCCAACTGTTGTTCCAGTCTACGTCCCTGCCGCTCCGAGAAAAGCGCACGCAAACGGTTCGAAAAGTTTTCCACCGACTATGACCGAGACTCGGAACGAGGAGCCGACAGACAAAACAGAAACAGAAACAGAACAGAGAAACTAAGAAGGAGGGAGCGAAACGTAGCAATCCAGCCAGCCATTACCACCGCTGCGCTGCTGCTGTCGCCGCCACCACTCCAACTGTTGTTCCGGTCTGCCTGCCTGCCTGTCTGCCTGCCTGCCACCCGAAACGAACAGAAACAGAACAGAGAAACAAAGAAGGAGGGAGCGAAACGTAGCAATCCAGCCAGCCATTACCACCGCTGCGCTGCTGCTGTCGCCGCCACCACTCCAACTGTTGTTTTAGTCTGCCTGCCTGCCGCTCCGAGAACAAGGCGCGCAAACGGTTCGGAAACTTTTCCACCTACTATGACCGAGACTCGGAACGAGGAGCCGACAGACAAAACAGAAACAAAACAGAACAGAGAAACTAAGAAGGAGGGAGCGAAACGTAGCAATCCAGCCAGCCATTACCACCGCTGCGCTGCTGCTGTCGCCGCCACCACTCCAACTGTTGTTCCAGTCTGCCTGCCTGCCAGCCTGCCTGCCTGCCTGCCACCCGAAACGAACAGAAACAGAACAGAGAAACAAGGAAGGAGGGAGCGAAACGTAGCAATCCAGTCAGCCATTACCACCGCTGCGCTGCTGCTGTCGCCGCCGCCACTCCAACTGTTCCAGTCTGCCTGCCTGCCGCTCCGAGAACAAGGCGCGAATGGCAAAACCTTTACACTCTGAGCAAAACCAGCACAAGTAGCGACACTTGCTGCGATAGCGGAACCGGCCGAAACTCTATTTCCAAACAGCCAGAGTTACTGGAGTTCGGTAGAGGGAGAGACGACGGCACCGCCTTGGCAACAACATCAACAACAAATGTCCCTACTAAAGCCTGAATGCAGCAGCAGCAGCAGCAGCAACAGTACTAGCATACGAACTACTACATTTCCAAACAAACCATTGTTATTGGAGTTCGGTAGAGGTAGGAGAGCGATCGCTAGTCAGCTACTGCTGCTGCAGTAGCAGCATCAGGCGACTGGCTTTGATTTTCTGCACATACCAGCTACGGACGGCAGCCTATCAACGGCAAGTCTCAACTCTATTTCCAAACCACCAGAGTTATTGGGGGTTCGGTAGAGGGAGTTTTCGACTTTTTTCTGCCGCCGCAGCATAGGTACTACAGAGGAATAAAGGATAATGCCTTCGTAGGGATAAGGGGGTGGTGATAGTGCTGCTGTCGACGACACTCTTTTTCCAAACCACCATAGTTATTGGTAGAGGGAGTGCCGGCAAAACAGCACCATCACCTGCTGTCAACTTTCCTTATCCGCGAATGGCAAAACCTTTACACCCTGATGGGATGCCGCTGCAGCAGAGTTAGCGAGCGTGATGACAGTAGCTGCCGCATTAGTAGCAGCAGTAGCAGCCGAAACTCTATTTCCAAACCACCAGTTCGGTAGAGGGAGAAACGACTGTTACTGCTGATTTTGCTACTAGTACTAATGCGACAGTTTTTGACATCAGCTGCTAACCCTGCCGAAGACGACCCCCTCACACATAAAGAGCGCTAATGATCCTTCCGCAGGTTCACCTACGGAAACCTTGTTACGACTTTTACTTCCTCTAAATAATCAAGTTCGGACATCTTTCCGTCAGCCTAGGGTGCCGCCGATCGCCCCCGCCGAAGCGGAGTTTGGTGTACGAAACGACGGCTACCGGAGGCGCCAGTCCGATGCCCTCACTGAATCATTCAATCGGTAGTAGCGACGGGCGGTGTGTACAAAGGGCAGGGACGTAATCAGCGCAAGCTGATGACTTGCGCTTACTGGGAATTCCTCGTTCATGGGAAACACTTACAATCCCCAATCCCAATCGAGTAGGGGTTTCAACGGGTTACCCGCTCCTTTCGGAGGGGGAAAGCACGTTGATCCCTACATTGTAGCGCGCGTGCTGCCCAGGACATCTAAGGGCATCACAGACCTGTTATTGCTCTTTCTCTTGCGGCTAGACGCCGCCGATCCCTCTAAGAAGATATTACGACGGACGCCCCTCGCTGAGGCCCGACGAACGAGGCAGGACGGGGACCTAGGAAACCGCCGCAACTTCGACCCCGAAAAGCGAGAATGTACCGCGCGCACTACTACTCCCACACCGAAAAGGCAGTAGGCAAAGACTGAGAGCGGACGGAAGGTAAGCTACGATACGCGCGGCAACCCCACGAGGGAGGCTGTTCGCGCGGCACGTAACTCCCATCCTTATCATCATCAGCTTCGCACTTACCCATGGCGGAAAGCAGCAGCGGCAGCGGCCTTAGACACCGCCCCTCGGGAGCTACGACGGCCCTGGGTGACCCCCGCCCGCAAAACCCCGCGGTCGGAAACCCCATCTCGGGAGTCGATCCGCCGACTAGTTAGCAGGGTAGAGTCTCGTTCGTTATCGGAATCAACCAGACAAATCGCTTCACCAACTAAGAACGGCCATGCACCACCAACCACCGAATCAAGAAAGAGCTCTCAATCTGTCAATCCTTCCAGTGTCCGGGCCTGGTGAGTTTCCCCGTGTTGAGTCAAATTAAGCCGCAGGCTCCACTCCTGGTGGTGCCCTTCCGTCAATTCCTTTAAGTTTCAGCTTTGCAACCATACTACCCCCGGAACCCAAAAACTTTGGTTTCCCTGGGGCTTCCCGTCGAGTCGTGGGAATGACGCCGACGGATCGCTAGTTGGCATAGTTTATAGTTAGAACTAGGGCGGTATCTGATCGCCTTCGATCCTCTAACTTTCGTTCTTGATTAATGAAAACATTCTTGGCAAATGCTTTCGCAGTAGGTAGTCTTGCGAGGGTCCAAGAATTTCACCTCTCGCCCCGCAATACTAATGCCCCCGTCTGTCCCCTTTAATCATTACCTCGGTTCCGAAAAACCGGGCTGAAAAAGGCGGGACCGAGGTCCTGTTCCATCATTCCATGCGCTACCATTCGGACGTAAATATTTTAGCCCGCTCTGAGCACTCTAATTTTTTCAAAGTGAACTTGTCGGCCACGCGGGACACTCGGTGAAGAGCACCCCGCGAGAAACCGACGACTGTTCTAAACACGGAGCCGGCAGGGATCCACCGGGTACGCTGACCCGCCACGAAAGAGCAAATGCGACATACATCCGAAGGGCCTTAAACCTTCCCTTCCCTACGACGCGGGAAACCGAGAGGAAATACGCGTTGTAACGGAATTGAGGCGCAGGGGCAAAACCGAAAAATAGAGGACAGCAACAGCAGCATTTACCCGAACAGCCGGGGCGAAACCGCCGCAGAGGCGCCTCCGAAGAAACGACGAAGAGCGCGTAGTGCCCTGTAATCGCCACAAGCACGGTGCGGTGAGGCCGGTAGAGAAACCTACGTTAATTTGCAAACCCCTTTCATCGAGTGGCACCCGTATCATTGACGTGCGCTTGCAGCGGGACAAATACACGAGTTTGTATCGCGGGATCTGCGAACCGATCCCCTTTTAGAGCCGGGAGAACAACTCTACAAACAGCAGCGCGAGTCGCGTCCACCCGAACCATCACCCGCCGCTGTCATCGCTACTTTTGCGTTTGGTGTCGCACCCGAGCAGCTCGAACACACTCCGCCCGAGAAGCCGACCCGTCTACTAAAAGAAGACGGCGTAAGCGAATCGGTTTGGTTGTACGGAAGCGCTCAAGAAGAACTCGGGAGGACGAGCGAGACAACGGACGAATGAGAGGGTTTACGGGGGAGAGGCGAACGCCTGTTCCGTTGCAGCGGATGCAAACCCGAAACTCTATCCAGGGAAGGATAAGAGAAACACCGCTCTCGAAATAATGCCACGCTACGAGCTAACAGCGCCAACGGGATTCGCTCAGGGGAAAGCCGAAGGATATCTCTACGTGCTCGACCCTCGCTAAACCCGGCTTGCTCAACAGCGACACAGAAAACACCAACGCGTCGACGCCGCCTGCGAGAGACGCGTACGACGACCCCTGAAGCCGGGAAAGAGGTTGTTGGACTGCGCCTCTAAAAACTCGGCACCCTTGCCACAAACCGAAGAAGCGTACACCAAACGGCCCTTTGCCGAGGGACACGGGAAGAACCACTTCGGGACGCAGCTCCCCGTAGACGAGTAGCGCGCCTTGGGTGGGCTTCCGGTCCGCATCAGAAATCCAACTACGAGCTTTTTAACCGCAACAACTTTAATATACGCTATTGGAGCTGGAATTACCGCGGCTGCTGGCACCAGACTTGCCCTCCAATGGATCCTCGTCCATTTCTTTACATCGAACTCATTCCGATTGCGAGGCCTCGGAAGAGTCCCGCATCGTTATTTCGCGTCACTACCTCCCCTTGCCGGGATTGGGTAATTTGCGTGCCTGCTGCCTTCCTTAGATGTGGTAGCCGTTTCTCAGGCTCCCTCTCCGGAATCGAACCCTGATTCCCCGTTACCCGTTACAGCCATTGTAGGCGAATAACCTACAATCGAAAGCTGATAAGGCAGACACTCGTGGGATCCGGCGCCGGCACAAAGGCCTCAGCGCTCGGCTGTAGAAATATCCGGAGTCACCACATAACCGAAGAGGAATGGACGAGGAGGACGAATGCTGTGCTGCTGCTGCTGAGGCTGCCCCACAGTTAGAAACTGAGAAAGGCAGTCAGCGAACAGCAGCAGCAGATTGCCGCAACCCGACTGTCCACCCGGTTTTTGGTTCTAACAAATGCGCCCTTCCCCCGACCGAGCGCGAGGCAAGGTCGGGGTCGGAGACTAGTTGCACGTATTAGCTCTAGAATTACCACAGTTATCCGAGTAAGGATTTCACAAAATCCCGTAAATCGTGACTGATTTAATGAGCCATTCGCGGTTTCGCCTAAGGTCGGCAGGTACTCAGACATGCATGGCTTAATCTTTGTGACAAGCATATGACTACTGGCAGGATCAACCAGGTAGGTCCCCCTCCGTCTGGGCACCCCCGAAGCATCATTCTTCGAGTATTTATTTTTGTCATCCTTTTTGAGGCCTCGCACAAGCAAGCGCATCGCTGCTGCTAATAATAATAATATTAAAGCTGCTCGCGCGATTAATAATACCAACTCCCGCTACCGCTCGGATTTTGCCAACTTTATTTGCGGTAAGCGAAACAAAGGAAGCAAAACACGAACACGGCAGCTTCAGCTCGAAACTTGGGATAAAACGAAACCCCGGGATACGCAACCAGACCATCACCGCGACCAATACACTCGAGTAAGGCGAGGGAACCCATACACGCTACCTTCCTTTTGGCAACTCTGTTAGTACTTTCGAGAATTCACCTACTTGACTAACAGAAGGTAGGTAGCGCTCTGGAGAACCCTGGATCACCGTCCTCGTGAGTCAGTGGCCACGATGACCGACAGTTGATCGTTCCACGGAAGACTTCTTGGACAACGATTTCGGATACTCCCCGGGGCAACCGATACGGTCCAACGGATCACGCTAAACGAGATGTCAAGTCGCCGTCCGGCACCGCATTTATGTTTGCGAACGCTTTCTGACGACCGTCGATACTCGCCACCACATCACATCAGACCGTTGTATCTCTACATTTCCCTCAACTTTCTCCCACTGTGTCATTGCCAAGAAGCCTTACATATCCCAAGTTCCTACGAACAGTAGTAGCACCAACAGCGGAAGCAGCAGCAGTAGTAGTAGTGGATTCCACGAGAACTCCGCGCGATCAGCACACCCGACGGCCCCCCATAAATGCGCAAGACCTGAGTAACGAGGAAGGATGATGCACAGTCGCGCCCGTAGCGCGCCGTAACAAACAGTCCTTTGGTCCCCGTTCCCAAGCCCAGCATTTACAGGGTACTAGCACGATTTTGTCAGGTGTGACCGAAAGAGAGCGCAAGACCCGAGAACTCAAGCGAATGCAAAGGCATTGAGATACGAGGATGGGATACTCGACCCGGACCCTCAGACCGATCGCTATGATCGATAATATTGGGACTCGGAGGACATGGCACACCCTCTTTTTACAATCTCAGTCCGATGGTAGCCTTCCTTTCTCAGTCAAACGTCCCACTGCGTCTGAACCGTATCTTCTACTACTACATACTACTGAGACAGCTATTGAAATTACTACTGTTCGCGCTATAGTCGGCAAACCCGAAAGCTTCAGATAAAAATGCGAGGCAATAATCCGCCCGCACCCGCATAGCGACATAACACTCGAAGAGGGCGAGGGCACCCAGTCCCGCTAGCTTCCTTTTGCCCCCTGTTAGTACTTTCGGGACTTAACCCAATTGATTAACAGCCAAGGAAGTAGCGTTATGGGAAAATACCCTTGTATCGCCGTCCCCGTGAGCCAGGGGCCACTATAACGAGATTGGGACCGGCAGGAGAACACCAAGCACTCAAACCATATAGTCATCAGGTATGTTTGTCGTGGGGGAATTCGGATGAGATACCAAGTCGCCGTCCGGCACCGCATTTATGTTTGCGAACTCTTCTGACGACCGTCGATCCACACCACTATTCTTACCCAGACGTTATACTTGTAACTTTACTCTCGGTGTTCTCCTCGTCAACCTCGCACGTATCTGTAGCTCTCTCACGAACAGTAGTAGCAGCAGCAGAAACAACAACAACAGCAGCTTTAAAAAAAAAATTCAAACGAGAACTCCGCGCGATCAGCACACCCAACGGCCCCCCATAAATGCGCAAGACCTGAGTAACGAGGAAGGATGATGCACAGTCGTTTCCGTAGCGCGCCGTAACAAGCAGTCCTTTGGTCCCCGTTCCCAAGCCCAGCATTTACAGGGTACTAGCACGATTTTGTCAGGTGTGACCGAAAGAGAGCGCAAGACCCGAGAACTCAAGCGAATGCAAAGGCATTGAGATACGAGGATGGGATACTCGACCCGGACCCTCAGACCGATCGCTATGATCGATAATATTGGGACTCGGAGGACATGGCACACCCTCTTTTTACAATCTCAGTCCGATGGTAGCCTTCCTTTCTCAGTCAAACGTCCCACTGCGTCTGAACCGTAAGCAGCAGTAGCAGTAGATTCCACGAGAACTCCGCGCGATCAGCACACCCGACGGCCCCCCATAAATGCGCAAGACCTGAGTAACGAGGAAGGATGATGCACAGTCGCGCCCGTATAGGAAAATCGTGGATAGGATTTTCCGTAGCGCACCGTAACAAACAGTCCTTTGATCCCCGTTCCCAAGCCCAGCAAAATACAGGGTACTAGCACGATTTAGTCAGGTGTGACTGAAAGAGAGCATAAGACCCGAGAACTCAAGCGAATGCAAAGGCATTGAGATACGAAGGAGGATACTCGACCCGAGCGCTCATACCGATCGCTATGATCGATCTTATTGGGACTCGGAGGACATTCCAACCCTCTTTTTACAATCTCAGTCCGATGGTAGCCTTCCTTTCTCAGTCAAACGTCCCACTGCGTCTGAACCGTATCCTCTACTAAAACACTGCTGCTCCTGCTCCTGCTCCTGCTCCTGCTAATACTGTCCGCGCAACGAAGGTTTTAACCACGCGAGCGCAGCAACGAAACGCCTGCTTGCACATGAAGAAATAGCAAAAAGTCGTATGCGGCAAGCTCCGGGTAAGCTACCGAGTAAGGCAGGCGCTGCCGTGGCGAATACCACTCCGAAATTGATCAACAAAGCCAAGACACACATCGTGATAAAGTTAGTTTGAAGTACCCCAATCTCTGGAATAAATTTTCGCAGTAGGTGGCAAAGAGAGCTAACTTACCAGATAGGTGTATCATGGAACTTTGTTAATTCAACCCAAGAAGCATCCGCCACGAACTTAACCTAGTCTCAGAGCGGCAGCAGCCCGGCGTTCCACCGTCGCAATTACTGACTCGCCTGCCACTACAATGGGCTCCTAATAGCTACCTTCGGGCGAATCCGTAGTGGGTTGTGTTCGACGCCGACGACGACAGAGAGAGAAGGGAACCCAACCTCGCTCTCTTTGACGACGACGACGGGAACGTCCCAAACAGAGACAGATCCCTATGATATAGCTAAATAGGGACGAGCGGCAAGTTGCGAGGTTTCTAAGCCATTCTACGTCCTAGTTGCGACCTCCGCTACTCGATGCCTATGGCCAAGAAGCTACATACAGTAGCTCAAGAACACGAGCAGCCAGCAAAAAGTCGTCTGCGGCAAGTTCCGGGTAACTACCGAGTAAGGCAGGCGCTGCCGTGGCGAATACCACTCCGCAATTGACCAACAAAGCCATGACACACGCACATCGTGATACAGTTACCTCTTCAGACCCCAATCTCTGGAATAATTTTTCGCAGTAGGTGGTAAACAGAGCCGTAACTGATCAGATACGTGTATCATCGACCAAGCGAAGACACACACATCGTGATACAGCTACCCCTTCAGACCCCAATCTCTGGAATAATTTTTCGCAGTAGGTGGTAAACAGAGCCGTTCACTGACCAGACAGGTGTATCATGGAACTTTGTTATTACAACCCAAGAAGCATCCGCCACGAACTTAACCTAGTCTCAGCGCGGCAGCCCGGCGTTCCACCGTCGCAATTACTAACTCGCCTGCCACTACAATGGGCTCCTAATAGCTACCTTCGGGCGAATCCGTAGTGGGTTGTGTTCGACGCCGACGACGACAGAGAGACAAGGGAACCCAACCTCGCTCTCTTTGACGACGACGACGGGAACGTCCCAAACAGAGACAGATCCCTATGATATAGCTAAATAGGGACGAGCAGCAAGTTGCTTGGTTTCTAAGCCAATCGACGTCCTAGTTGCTACCTCCGCTACTCGATGCCTATTATGAAGCTACAGTAGCTCAAAGCACACGAGACTCCAGCAAAAAGTCGTCTGCGGCAAGCTCCGGGTAAGCTACCGAGTAAGGCAGGCGCTGCCGTGGCGAATACCACTCCGCAATTGATCAGCAAGCCAAGACACACGCACACACATCGTGATGCAGTTAGTTTCATGCCCCAATCTCTGGAATTATTTTTCGCAGTAGGTGGCAAAGAGAGCTAACTTACCAGATAGGTGGTGTATCATCGAACTTTGCATATTTCAACCCAAGAAGCATCCGCCACGAACTTAACCTAGTCTCAGAGCGGCAGCAGCCCGGCGTTCCACCGTCGCAATTACTGACTCGCCTGCCACTACAATGGGCTCCTAATAGCTACCTTCGGGCGAATCCGTAGTGGGTTGTGTTCGCCGCCGACGACGACAGAGAGAGAAGGGAACCCAACCTCGCTCTCTTTGACGACGACGACGGGAACGTCCCAAACAGAGACAGATCCCTATGATATAGCTAAATAGGGACGAGCAGCAAGTTGCGAGGTTTCTAAGCCAATCGACGTCCTAGTTGCACCCGAGCAGCTGACGTCTTAAATTCACCGTCAGTGAGAAGAGGATATGCCGACGAAGACGACACCGAAACTGAAAGAGAGAGAGAAAGCACCACGTGCAGCAAGAGCGCAAAGTGTTATTAGTCTTCTAGCCCAATCTCTCGTAAAAGTTCGACTTTATAACCAGCTTTTTCGTTCTATTTTTAAAATAGAATTTACTATACGGGTCAACGACAGCATTCGACTAACAAGACGAACGGTCTCCCCAACTGCCTGGATGTCAACACCGAGGAAGTCGAAAAACTTTTACGAGCAGGTAGCTAAGAAAACTTACATTTTGCTGATGCTGCAGAGGTGAATCGCTTTTCACAGCCACGGAAGCCGCCTACGTCCGCGTGCTTCTTTGTTATCCGTATCTCACCTTTTCTTTCTACCGCGACGACTGAAATTAAGACGTCAGGATGATGCAAAAAAAAACAGTACTACTTCGAAGCTTCGAGAACACGTCATATGCGCCTGTAAACCGGGTGGACTGCGGTTTCCGTCATTCAATACATCCACCACCAACGTTCGCGGTGCTCCCCCAGCCCCCGCGAACGCCGGCCAAAAATATTACCATCTTTCGGACTGAAAACTTAACTTTTCCACCGACTATGACCGACACTCGGGAACGAGGAGCCGACAGACAAAACAGAAACAGAACAGAGAAACAAAGAAGGAGAGGAGCGAAACGTAGCAATCCAGCCAGCCATTACCTGTACCTGTACCAGTGCCAGTGTCTTTACCAGTGCCCCTTTGCTTTTACCAGTGCCCCTTTGCTTTTACCGGTGCCCCTTTGCTTTTACCGGTGCCTTTGCCTGCTTGCTGCGCTGTTGCTTTCGCCGCCGCCTCTCCAACTGTTCCAGTCTGCCTGCCTGCCTGCCTGCCTGCCTGCCTGCCTGCCTGCCTGCCTGCCTGGCCCCCGAAACGAACAGAAACAGAACAGAGAAACAAAGAAGGAGGGAGCGAAACGTAGCAATCCAGCCAGCCATTGCCCCCACTGCGCTGCTGCTGTCGCCGCCGCCACTCCAACTGTTCCAATCTGCCTGCCTGCCGCTCCGAGAACAAGGCTCGCAAACGTTATGACCGAGAAGCCGACAGGACAGAAACAGAAACAGAACAGAGAAAGAAAGAACGAGGGAGCCAAGCCTAGCCAGCCAGCCCGCCCCTGCTGCGCTGCTGCCGCCGCCACTCAAACTAACTCCACTGCCTGCCTGCCTGCGCCTGCCTGCCACCCGAAACGAGCCTTACATTCTAGACTTTTTTTTATGCGAAGGATAGGATACACGATGTACAGCGGCGAAAACCACTTTCAGCAGAAGAAGAAGCTGACCCACCGCCATATCCAAACGAGCAGAGTTATTGCAAGTTCGGTAGAGGGAGTGAAAGACCGCTGCTTTTTCCTTGCGGAGATCGTTAACATCATACCCATCTCCTCCTCCGCATATTCTCTCTCGTTCATCGCGGCAAGTATTCGTACATATCCTGGAACTCTATGTACCCCCCGCTTTCAGGCCTCGACAACCACACTTAGCCGGCGGGGGGGAAGAGAGAGCCCAATTGCGTTTACGACGCGAAGGAGATTTAGTATACCTTTGCCTGGGGGGAAGCCAACAACCCAGGCAAAGCCAGTCCTATCTCTCCTCCGCGTCCGTATTAACCACTGCGCTCGGACACAATGATCGTCAACAAGAGACAGTTCACCGGTGTATCAAAGACACCGCCGATGTCGTGCCCGCTTGCTTGGACCATTTTCTCGCGTGCTTATAATTGTTCAGGGCGGATTAAAGGTACATTCAATCTTGAGAGGGCGGTCCCCCGGGGGTGACTCGGTGCCAGCACGGCGGTCATGGAAGGCACTTGGTATCGTCTTATTAAGGTTTCAGCCTTTGAACGATCCAGGACACTTCATACCCGTGGACGCACTCGCCACATGTCGTCTTAATAGATGTAACCCCGTCGCCACAGGCAAGATCTTTCCCCCATCCTGAGCTGCGTTGCCGTATCAGGAAATGAAATCGCTGGTTTGACCGACGAGATTGGCGATGAAGATGGTGATACCTACGCGAGAGGCCAATCACCTTCAATTCACCGACTCAATCCGCCGCCCAACGACCAAACCTCGGCTGTGCTGGTAGAGTCTTTTCCATTACACTCTGCGGTCGTTACCGGGATACCCATCCTGCCACGCGGAAGTCATGTTCGGGCTCCTCACCCTCTCCATACTCCAACTAGTGCAGTGACAGGGCTTGTGAACTGGCCCCGATGGTTATACCTATCATTTTGCTATCACCGCTCGTTTAATGTCGTTCGGGCAGGGATCGTTCAGTCTGTCTGGACCGGATGTGGCCGAATCGACAGGAAGACGCAGAAAGAAAAATCCTCGCCTTCTTAGGGTTCCAGCCAGCCTCTTCCAGCGAGCATATTCGAACTGCGCCTCTATAGCCAATGTGCAATAGCAGTAGCAGCTACGACCGAAAGCAGTCGCACACCGACTTTTACTAACGGAAGAGATCTGCTGCTACTAACTACTACAAGTGAGCGGTGACATTGCCCGAAGGGATACCTCATGGAGGCGATAGGTCATCTCAACCCTTCATATTATATTTCGAAAGGCATCATCACAGAAGTCGGTAGAGAAGATACTGCGATAGCAGCTTCGCAACAGCAAAAGCAGCAGACCCAGCTCCATTTCCAAAACCAGCAGCAGCAGCATCTTTACTGCGGTTCGGTAGAGGGAGTGAAAGACTACTTACTCCGCGTGCGCTAAAGCGTTTATCGGCTATACCTAGGACTACGTTTTCTGTGATGCGCTCTCTGCGTTCGATGGATGTACCCTCTTGGCAGCAACTAAAGAAGAGAGAAAGAGCTTTTTTCAGCAGAAGCGGACCCCCAGTTCCATATCCAAACACGAGCAGAGTTATTGCCAGTTCGGTAGAGGGAGTGAAAGAGACCGCTTTTTACTCCGTTCGAACTGCTAAAGAAAGCTGCTGACACCCTTCCCGTAGTAAACTGCCTCGAGTATCACCCCTACTACCACCACCTTCCACTCTCTACTACCCAGAGAGGAGGAGGAGCAGCAGCAGCAGCAGGGGGGCCGCGCCATCCTTTCCACGCGACCACGAGGTTCATTGACATCATTCGCCGGGACGAACGGTCTATCCTCTTGCGCGGAGGGCCAATTTTCAAGTCAGGGGAAAGGTTTTTCTCAAATGCATCGTTACTCGTAAAATGTTTCTAGGCGGCCGAGCAATCCGCCCTAATGAGATAACCTTCCCCCGACCAGAAAACAAACCACAGACTCAACAATTCGAGAAAAAGCTCTATTTTTCCGTAAAAAGGCGGAAAAATCCGCCTTTTTTGGCCTCTAACCGCGGAACGACGACTGCTGAGCTTCGACACCTCTCCGTGAATTTTTCTCTCGATTTCAGTTTTTCGACTAAGGTCACGGAAAACTGCTAGAGGGGTAAGCAGAGTTCCACTTCCTCGCGATCCACCGTCGTCGTGAGTCTATATGCCAGGAGAGGGTGACGAGACAACAGACAGTCACGCACCAAGCTAGAAGCCCAAACCCGGACACCACGCGCTGGGAGAGAGAAGGGAACCCAACCTCGCTCTCTCCCCGTTCTTGACTGGACTTGGAAGTACCCTCTTGGCAGCAACTAAAGAAGAGGGAGAGACAGCAGAGCTTTTCAGCAGAAGCGGACCCCCAGTTCCATATCCAAACACGAGCAGAGTTATTGCCAGTTCGGTAGAGGGAGTGAAGACCGCTTTTTTGTCTCCGTTCGAACTGCTGAAGAGCGCTGCTGACTGACACCCTTCCCGTAGTAAACTGCCTCGAGTATAACCCCTACTACCACTCGCTACTACCCAGAGAGAAGGAGCAGGGGGGCCGCGCCATCCTTTCCACGCGACCACGAGGTTCATTGACATCATTCGCCGGGACGAACGGTCTATCCTCTTGCGCGGAGGGCCAATTTTCAAGTCAGGGGAAAGGTTTTTCTCAAATGCATCGTTACTCGTAAATGTTTCTAGGCGGCCGAGCAATCCGCCCTAATGAGATAACCTTCCCCCGACCAGAAAACGAACCACAGACTCAACAATTCGAGAAAAAGCTCTATTTTTCCGTAAAAAGGCGGAAAAATCCGCCTTTTTTGGCCTCTAACCGCGGAACGACGACTGCTGAGCTTCGACACCTCTCCGTGAATTTTTCTCTCGATTTCAGGTTTTCGACTAAGGTCACGGAAAACTGCTAGAGGGGTAAGCAGAATTCCACTTCCTCGCGATCCACCGTCGTCGTGAGTCTATATGCCAGGAGAGGGTGACGAGACAACAGACAGTCACGCACCAAGCTAGAAGCCCAAACCCGGACACCACGCGCTGGGAGAGAGAAGGGAACCCAACCTCGCTCTCTCCCCGTTCTTGACTGGACTTGGAAGTACCCTCTTGGCAGCAACTAAAGAAGAGGGAGAGACAGCAAAGCTTTTCAGCAGAAGCGGACCCCCAGTTCCATATCCAAACACGAGCAGAGTTATTGCCAGTTCGGTAGAGGGGAGTGGAAGACCGCTTTTTTGTCTCCGTTCGAACTGCTGAAGAGCGCTGCTGACTGACACCCTTCCCGTAGTAAACTGCCTCGAGTATAACCCCTACTACCACTCGCTACTACCCAGAGAGGAGGAGGAGGAGCAGGGGGGCCGCGCCATCCTTTCCACGCGACCACGAGGTTCATTGACATCATTCGCCGGGACGAACGGTCTATCCTCTTGCGCGGAGGGCCAATTTTCAAGTCGGGGGAAAGGTTTTTCTCAAATGCATCGTTACTCGTAAATGTTTCTAGGCGGCCGAGCAATCCGCCCTAATGAGATAACCTTCCCCCGACTAGAAAACAAACCACAGACTCAACAACTCGAGAAAAAGCTCTATTTTTCCGTAAAAAGGCGGAAAATCCGCCTTTTTTCGACCTCGAAGCAGGGAAAGCTCGAGCGCCACGGCTGCACCCTCTCCGGGACTCGACCCCTCGATTTGAGTTTTTCACTTTTGGTCCCGGAAGACCGCCACCTCGTTCTGGCAGTCTCTCCGTACCTCCGGCTTAGGACTCTAGTCGAGAGAGCTTTATCCCAGTGAGAGGGCAAAGGTAGGATATAATGCCTTCTCGCTCTCCTACTTTACGTAGGAGAGCTGCGACAACTGTGAGAAGACACTCGTGTCCCGCCCCTGCCTGGCGGTCTCATCGAGCTTTGCCCAGCTGACACAGGCAGACGCGGTGGAGGTCCTCCCATCCCGCCTCAGTCCCCACGCTCTAGGCCCTGCGTACCACTCCTGAACGCAGAGAGAGACGTGACATTGACATTAACACGGGATGCTCGGAACCTCCGAGTGGTGACACCCGGGAGAAACTCATCTCCCGGATGCCTCACCATCATCTTCCCCGTTCCACCTCTCCGCATGCATCTATCTCGCGGAGAGTGGGAGGCAGGAGCGATGATGGGGCGTCTGCCTGCGAGTACGAAGCGTCATTGGCACCTTCCTTACCAGGGAAGACCTCTTCTTCTTCTCGCGAGGATGGCCAATCTTCAAGTCGGGGTAAAGGTTTGTCTCGGACTCGGCTCGCCTCGTAGATGTTTCTAGACGGCCCAGGCGCCGCCCTCCCGAGATAACCTCCACCCCGCCAGAAAGATCGTCCAAGAGCTCAACGGGTCGAAAAAAGGCTCTACTTTTCCGTAAAAAGGCGGAAAATCCGCCTTTTTTCGACCTCGAAGCAGGGAAAGCTCGAGCGCCACGGCTGCACCCTCTCCGGGACTCGACCCCTCGATTTGAGTTTTTCACTTTTGGTCCCGGAAGACCGCCACCTCGTTCTGGCAGTCTCTCCGTACCTCCGGCTTAGGACTCTTGTCGAGAGAGCTTTATCCCAGTGAGAGGGCAAAGGTAGGATATAATGCCTTCTCGCTCTCCTACTTTACGTAGGAGAGCTGCGACAACTGTGAGAAGACACTCGTGTCCCGCCCCAGCAGCCAGGCGGTCTCATCGAGCTTTGCCCTGCTGACACAGGCAGACGCGGTGAAGTTCCTCCCATCCCGCCTCAGTCCCCACGCTCTAGGCCCTGCGTACCACTCCTGAACGCAGAGAGAGACGTGACATTGACATTAACACGGGATGCTCGGAACCTCCGAGTGGTGACACCCGGGAGAAACTCATCTCCCGGATGCCTCACCATCATCTTCCCCGTTCCACCTCTCCGCATGCATCTATCTCGCGAAGAGTGGGAAGCAGGAGCGATGATGGGGCTTCTGCCTGCGAGTACGAAGCGTCATTGGCACCTTCCTTACCAGGGAAGACCTCTTCTTCTTCTCGCGAGGATGGCCAATCTTCAAGTCGGGGTAAAGGTTTGTCTCGGACTCGGCTTGCCTCGTAGATGTTTCTAGACGGCCCAGGCGCCGCCTTCCCGAGATAACCTCCACCCCGCCAGGAAGATCGTTCAAGAGCTCAACGGGTCGAGAAAAGGCTCTACTTTTCCGTAAAAAGGCGGAAAATCCGCCTTTTTTCGACCTCGAAGCAGGGAAAGCTCGAGCGCCACGGCTGCACCCTCTCCGGGACTCGACCCTTCGATTTGAGTTTTTCACTTTTGGTCCCGGAAGACCGCCACCTCGTTCTGGCAGTCTCTCCGTACCTCCGGCTTAATACTCTAGTCGAGAGAGCTTTATCCCAGTGAGAGGGCAAAGGGAGGACATAATAATGCCTTCTCGCTCTCCTACTTTACGTAGGAGAGCTGCGACAACTGTGAGAAGACACTCGTGTCCCGCCCCAGCAGCCAGGCGGTCTCATCGAGCTTTGCCCTGCTGACACAGGCAGACGCGGTGAAGATCCTCCCATCCCGCCTCAGTCCCCACGCTCTAGGCCCTGCGTACCACTCCTGAACGCAGAGAGAGACGTGACATTGACATTAACACGGGATGCTCGGAACCTCCGAGTGGTGACACCCGGGAGAAACTCATCTCCCGGATGCCTCACCATCATCTTCCCCGTTCCACCTCTCCGCATGCATCTATCTCGCGGAGAGTGGGAAGCAGGAGCGATGATGGGGCTTCTGCCTGCGAGTACGAAGCGTCATTGGCACCTTCCTTACCAGGGAAGACCTCTTCTTCTTCTCGCGAGGATGGCCAATCTTCAAGTCGGGGTAAAGGTTTGTCTCGGACTCGGCTCGCCTCGTAGATGTTTCTAGACGGCCCAGGCGCCGCCTTCCCGAGATAACCTCCACCCCGCCAGAAAGATCGTCCAAGAGCTCAACGGGTCGAAAAAAGGCTCTACTTTTCCGTAAAAAGGCGGAAAATCCGCCTTTTTTCGACCTCGAAGCAGGGAAAGCTCGACCGCCACGGCTGCACCCTCTCCGGGACTCGACCCCTCGATTTGAGTTTTTCACTTTTGGTCCCGGAAGACCACCACCTCGTTCTGGCAGTCTCTCCGTACCTCCGGCTTAGGACTCTAGTCGAGAGAGCTTTATCCCAGTGAGAGGGCAAGGGGAGGACATAATGCCTTCTCGCTCTCCTACTTTACGTAGGAGAGCTGCGACAACTGTGAGAAGACACTCGTGTCCCGCCCCAGCAGCCAGGCGGTCTCATCGAGCTTTGCCCTGCTGACACAGGCAGACGCGGTGGAGGTCCTCCCATCCCGCCTCAGTCCCCACGCTCTAGGCCCTGCGTACCACTCCTTTACGCAGAGAGAGACGTGACATTGACATTAACACGGGATGCTCGGAACCTCCGAGTGGTGACACCCGGGAGAAACTCATCTCCCGGATGCCTCATCATCATCTTCCCCGTTCCACCTCTCAGCATGCATCTATCTCGCGGAGAGTGGGAAGCAGGAGCGATGATGGGGCGTCTGCCTGCGAGTACGAAGCGTCATTGGCACCTTCCTTACCAGGGAAGACCTCTTCTTCTTCTCGCGAGGATGGCCAATCTTCAAGTCGGGGTAAAGGTTTGTCTCGGACTCGGCTCGCCTCGTAGATGTTTCTAGACGGCCCAGGCGCCGCCTTCCCGAGATAACCTCCACCCCGCCAGAAAGATCGTCCAAGAGCTCAACGGGTCGAGAAAAGGCTCTACTTTTCCGTAAAAAGGCGGAAAATCCGCCTTTTTTCGACCTCGAAGCAGGGAAAGCTCGACCGCCACGGCTGCACCCTCTCCGGGACTCGACCCTTCGATTTGAGTTTTTCACTTTTGGTCCCGGAAGACCGCCACCTCGTTCTGGCAGTCTCTCCGTACCTCCGGCTTAGGACTCTAGTCGAGAGAGCTTTATCCCAGTGAGAGGGCAAAGGTAGGACATAATGCCTTCTCGCTCTCCTACTTTACGTAGGAGAGCTGCGACAACTGTGAGAAGACACTCGTGTCCCGCCCCTGCCTGGCGGTCTCATCGAGCTTTGCCCAGCTGACACAGGCAGACGCGGTGGAGGTCCTCCCATCCCGCCTCAGTCCCCACGCTCTAGGCCCTGCGTACCACTCCTGAACGCAGAGAGAGACGTGACATTGACATTAACACGGGATGCTCGGAACCTCCGAGTGGTGACACCCGGGAGAAACTCATCTCCCGGTTGCCTCAACATCGTCTTCCCTGTTCCACCCCTCCTCGTGCTACTACTATCGGGGAGAGTGAGGAACGACGGGTTCCGATGATTGGTGTCTGCCTGAGAGAAGCGTCATTGGCACCTTCCTCCAGGGAGGAAGTCCTCTACTTCTCGAGAGGATGGCCAATCTTCAAGTCGGGGTAAAGGTTTGTCTCGGACTGTGCTCTCCTCGTAGCCGCTACAAGGCGGCCCAGGAGCTGCCACTCCGAGATAACCCCTCACCCGCCTAAAAGATCGTCCAAGACCTTGGCAGGTCGAGCAAAAGCTCTACTTTTCCGTGAAAAGGCGGAAAATTCCGCCTTTTTCGACCAAAATCACGGAAAAGTTCGATCACCCGGCTGCACCCTCTCCGGGACTTGACACCTCGATTTTGAGTTTTTCACCTTTGGTCACGGAAGACCGCCTCGTTCCTGCAGTCTCTCCGTACCTCCGGCTTCCCACTCGTCGAGAGAGCAATATCACCGTGAGAGGGCCACGGGACATAATAATGCCTGTGAACTGCCTGGTTAGTCCCTGGAAGGATGTCACCAACAGCTCACAAGACACTACTCGTCCCGCCCCAGCCGGGCGTTCTCATCGAGCTTTGCCCTCCTGACACAGGCAGACGCGGTGGAGGTCCTCCCATCCCGCCTCAGTCCCCACGCTCTAGGCCCTGCGTACCACTCCTGACCGCAGAGAGAGACGTGACATTGACATTAACACGGGATGCTCGGAACCTCCGAGTGGTGACACCCGGGAGAAACTCATCTCCCGGTTGCCTCAACATCGTCTTCCCTGTTCCACCCCTCCTCGTGCTACTACTATCGGGGAGAGTGAGGAACGACGGGTTCCGATGATTGGTGTCTGCCTGAGAGAAGCGTCATTGGCACCTTCCTCCAGGGAGGAAGTCCTCTACTTCTCGAGAGGATGGCCAATCTTCAAGTCGGGGTAAAGGTTTGTCTCGGACTGTGCTCTCCTCGTAGCCGCTACAAGGCGGCCCAGGAGCTGCCACTCCGAGATAACCCCTCACCCGCCTAAAAGATCGTCCAAGACCTTGGCAGGTCGAGCAAAAGCTCTACTTTTCCGTGAAAAGGCGGAAAATTCCGCCTTTTTCGACCAAAATCACGGAAAAGTTCGATCACCCGGCTGCACCCTCTCCGGGACTTGACACCTCGATTTTGAGTTTTTCACCTTTGGTCACGGAAGACCGCCTCGTTCCTGCAGTCTCTCCGTACCTCCGGCTTCCCACTCGTCGAGAGAGCAATATCACCGTGAGAGGGCCACGGGACATAATAATGCCTGTGAACTGCCTGGTTAGTCCCTGGAAGGATGTGTCGAGAGAGCAATATCACCGTGAGAGGGCCACGGGACATAATAATGCCTGTGAACTGCCTGGTTAGTCCCTGGAAGGATGTCACCAACAGCTCACAAGACACTACTCGTCCCGCCCCAGCCGGGCGTTCTCATCGAGCTTTGCCCTCCTGACACAGGCAGACGCGGTGGAGGTCCTCCCATCCCGCCTCAGTCCCCACGCTCTAGGCCCTGCGTACCACTCCTGACCGCAGAGAGAGACGTGACATTGACATTAACACGGGATGCTCGGAACCTCCGAGTGGTGACACCCGGGAGAAACTCATCTCCCGGTTGCCTCAACATCGTCTTCCCTGTTCCACCCCTCCTCGTGCTACTACTATCGGGGAGAGTGAGGAACGACGGGTTCCGATGATTGGTGTCTGCCTGAGAGAAGCGTCATTGGCACCTTCCTCCAGGGAGGAAGTCCTCTACTTCTCGAGAGGATGGCCAATCTTCAAGTCGGGGTAAAGGTTTGTCTCGGACTGTGCTCTCCTCGTAGCCGCTACAAGGCGGCCCAGTAGCTG
>JABUQX010078372.1:0-35258 GCA_015478945.1 Trachelipus rathkii
ATCTTCAGTAACTTATTCCAGTCAAAAAAGGAAAACTAAAAGTTCCATACGTAGGAGGAAAAAATAGTTAAATGAACATTTTGGAAGGAGGATGAATGGGGACTTACAAAGGAATAGGAACCTCTTCTGGAATGAAGTGAATTGACTGAATATGGAAGTTGGGTAACAAAGCGTTTATGGAGGGCATAGTTCCGAAAAATTAAAGGAGCAGTAAAAGTACCCTTGTATATGGGTAAAGGAGAAAATGGGAATTAGTTTTATGAGTGTCAAAGGGAAGATAATGCTGGTATTTTGATTAAAAGTGTGTGTACAGTAACTGAGGGACATATTGCCGACGAACTAGGTGCATTTAGAAGTGGTAGAGGATGTGTAGATCAAATCTTCACACTGAAACAGATGATTAAAAAATGAGAGAGAAGAAGAATAAATTGTATTTAGGTCAAATGGCCTTGCAATAGGCGAATGACAAGAATAATAGGGAAGCTCTGTGGCAGGTGTTAGTGATATATGATAATGGTGATAGACCTTTGAGTAGAATCAAAAGTATGTGTGACGTATAACGATGACAACGCGCCCTTGAATTTAGCGAATGGCAACACTTGGAATCATCGTCGCGACAACATCACTTTTCTCTGCCTCACTTTTGTATGATCGGAAGCGGAGCATGTTGGTCTAATCAATCTAATGCGATGACGCTATTATGTTAAAAAAAAATTTCATTTAGTGTCTGTTGTTAATTATGGTAAGGAACATTATAGTGTTATTAATTATTCTTCCCAGGCATATTTTAATATTTTGTGTATAATTAATAATTTACATAGTGTATGGTGGCTAACTTAGGCCTGCAGTGTGGCCAGTGATTTGTGATCATTATTTATTATAATCATGTATTTTATAACTAATATATTATAGTAATTATGTTTTTAGGAAAATATATATATATATATATATATATATAGTGTACAGAACCAGCCACGGGCCATAAAGGCAGTTGCCACACACAGGTGGGCAGGTAGCAGCGACAGCACGAGTCCAACTGCAGCTGTTGGTTGCGGCCCTCATAGAATGAGGGTTTATTGGTGAGATGAAATAAGGTGGTGGTATACCCTTTGTAATTACAACATAAGATCGTGAGAGTTGGACGAGATATGTCTGAATCGATTTTGGGCATAACTCATGCTCAATTTTTGCAGACTGCATGACTCCAATACCTCCTGTTCAAACAGGTAGGATGGACATTCGAGGAAAAATGCTCTGTGGGGCCCCATACAGTTGTTGCAATGTAGAGCATTCAAATATGGGATGTGAAAATCCTCTCCGCAGATATTTTGCGAATCCCTACAATATTTTTTAGGTGATGACCGAACCTTTGCCACTTGAAGCATCGTCTGGCTCGAGAGATAAAGGGGCGTGTATCATAGTTAGAAAAAAAAACTTCATTTAAAGGCGGAAATAGCGTGTTAAAAGTCAGCATCAAGCGGGGATTTGAAATGTCAGGCGAGTCTCGACGTAGAGAACTTGTATACGCTTGTAGCGATGTATTCTCCAAGTCAGCATAAACAGTGCCCTTGGACGTATTTCTAACTTCGTCAGTGGTGGTTACGAGAGGAACACCTGCTAGAACTGTTAAGGATAAGATGAAATTTCGAGTCCAGGTAGCAGCCTAAACGAGAAAGGGTCCCGTTTCTCATTAATGTAACGAGACGAGTTTCTTCAACTTTCAAAGCTTTTCAAGGGCATCGCTGAGTGATAGTTCTATGGTCGGTAAGAAGCTTGGACGTGGTGGATGTCAATAAGAAATACATGGGAATATATATATAAGAAATGGAGGGAACATGAGGAGGAAATACTTATGACGATGGCGGGGGGCACCTTTTTGGGGCTGCACCACCTGTTTGGGCACCTGGGTATCAAGAGCGCAGAGGCCTTCCAGGTGAGGAGGGTTGAATCATGGTACCAAGGTTCAATGTGTTCCGAAATCCGTGGGCCGTTATTGCAGGGTCTTTACCAGAATTATCCACACAAGTCCGAGGCAATTTTTTTTATCCATAATTATATCAAAATAAAAAGGCCCCCCTCATGTGTGTCGATCCCATGAGGTTTGTGCCCGGAGGACCTTACTAGGCGGCGGGTATCTCTCAATATAGTCGTTCCAGAGGAGGCATCACAATAGGATCAAACCTGATGCAGGGTCGTGTGCTACAAACCATGAACAGAGATGGTATGGTTCATATCCCTATCACCAAAAGTAACGCGCCGGATACTACCAACCATAAGGAAAGGAGACATCGGTGTTCTCACCCCTCTGATATAATTGAAAACAGTATACTTACATAAAGGCGTAAGTAATGAAAGTAAAGTAAAAATGTAAAGACATAATAACTGATGAAACAAAAAGAGAAATAATGAAAATAAGGCCAATAATAAAATTGATAATAATGGTGATACACAATAAAACAAGAGGGATGCAGAACCACTAAACAAAAATGAGAGGACGAGAAAGCGTACAAATGCACGAATGTATATTTTAGCAGATATGATTCAATCTTGAATTCCACTTGAAGGTGGATACGTCCCCGGGGGGATATAATTTATATATTATATTGAAAGAAAATCTTTCTTTCTGTAGTCTTCCCCGAATCTTTTCCCGACGTAGCTCCTGTATGTAGGCCTAACTTTTTTTTATACTATTTAGTTTCTCTGGAAACATGTCCATAGGAGGAACTTCCAACCCGATGACTCCCATTGACAAAAAATTACGGAAGCGCAACCACCCCAACAATATCTTTAGATAGCGATGCTACATGCCTTCAGGGTTAGTATTAAGAGCGAGTTGTCAATCGACAGAATGAGGAATTCTACATTTGGATTACATTACATAAGTCTTGCACCTGGTTTTGGAAAAAATATCAAGTTTTTGGTCAATTCTGCCGTAGATAGGTAAGGAAAACGTGCCGGGTCAACCAATGAAGTACATGCATTCTTATCGAAAAGTGTCAGTGTAACAGGAAGTCATGGCCCCTTTCAAAGTTTCATCTTATGCACGAGCCTAATATCAGTCATTGAAGTTAAGTTCGAAATACATTCAGGATCCAAGTGTATATCATCCACATTCATACTGGTCTCGATGGAAAATCGTTAAATTTAATTAGTTTGCCCTACAAGATTTAAAAGCCACCTAATCAACAACTTCGAGTCAGCCTATGAATCTACTAAAAGGTTTATCTTTTTTGTTTTGCAGTCTGAGAAATTGTTAACATCGTCTAAAGGTATATTCCGTATAAGTAAATTGATTGCTACTCTTCAGTCGGGGAGAATGAAGTAAAGCAACAATGTTTCTATGAGCGCCGTTAAGCTCTAGGTTTAATTTTGCTAACAAAGTTTCAATTATTGTTTACAATTATGGACCGCCAGAAATTTCCAACATAATGGCTTTAAAAGTTTCAATGCGCACCATAATTGTTTTTTAAAAAAATCAACTGCCTATTTAGTCTTAAAGGTATTATCAATATCTTACAATTTATCATTATATTAAATCTTTCTAAAAGAATCCTCTACTTGCAAAATTTTCATAACATTATTATTACGGTAGAGGGAGATAAACTTTCACAGAAGAAAACGTTGTAAAATCCACAATTTGGATATGAATGGATTCCAAAAAACACAGAAACTTAATAGTATTATCATATATCTCCTTCTATACATTGTTAATCACTTTAAACTTGACATAAATACGTAGTAAATCGTATGCTGTTTAATGTTTATTTTCAACATATAAAAATGAAAATGCAATTAATGTCCGTAAAATAAGGATTAAACAACATAGGTTCAACTACGTATTTATGTTAAGTGTAAAGTGATTAACAAAATATAAGATGCATAAATTTCAATATCGGATGCATTTAAAAAAAAAATTATTAAAAATCTCAGATTTGCAAAAATAATCTTTCAATAAAAACGAAGAAAAATCTTAATTATTTATATACAACTATTTCTCACAGCTATGTTGGAAAATAAATCTAATAAATGGATTAGTTGTATGAAACTCAATATTCAGAATTTTAACGATAAATGTTCAATTCCTTGTTGAAAGATTGGGCCGGGGCATGATTTTAAAATATATAAAAACAAAAACAAAAAAAAATTTATTTACATTATAAAAATGATTTCTTTTTTTAAAATTGCGTACAATTATTTAAATGACTTAATACTTAATGGATTTCTTTCTGAGTTTCCCCACATTCAACTCGCACAAAATCAACGATATCTATATCATTTTCCTTTAAAATCTGACCAACAGTTACATCCGGATCCGCCAAGAACTTTTGCCGTAAAAGAATTTCCTCTTTTACCTCTTCTTTAATGACTTCGGTATCTGAATCTTCGCTAGATTCTCCATCTTCACTACTGCTTGAAGAGCTTGAAGCCTTGGTAGCTTCACCCTGACTACTACTAGAATTTTCTGTCTCATTCTGATCACAACTAGTTGCATCTTCAAGGTCTTCAAAATTTCCAATTTCAGTTGGATTCATTCCTAATTATAAAAAATGTGAAATTCCTTAAAGATGAAGAATGTTTAAAAATCGTATGAAAATTCAATAAGTATAGAACAATTTTTTAGCTATTATAAGAGAGATATGAAAGACTTTTTAAATGTACAATTAAAAAAATACATCTACTCATCACACACCTATAATATGTGCACAAAGCTGTTTTACAAGCTGGTCATCATTTGCGTTCTTGAAAGCCACTACAGCTGCATATTTCCCTGCTAACACACCTTTTTCATTTGGAGGATGAACATATCCACGTAACTGTAGCTCTGGAGGACTTGAGATCTTAACAGCTCTAGTGAGTTGAATATTTTCCCCAATTTTACCAACACTTAACGCAACTAAATCAGCTAAGCTTTTACCGTCTATGGTTTGAAGTTTCTCCAACTCATCTTTTATGTTGTTAGATGTTTCTTATCAAATTCTTCTTCATGTAAAGAAAACTAAAAACCACAATTACAACGATTCAGTACAATTCAGTACAGTACAAGTACTTCAAGCTGAAGAACAACGCTGGATATAATCAATTGGTACATTTGGGATAATGTTTAAGGAGACTTTTTGACCAAATACACAAGTGAGGGCTGGCTGAGGAGTATATAAGTGCTATAAGTATGCTAGTAAGTATATATATAAGGATATATATACAGGGCAGTGAGGCAGGGGAGAGAGTGGTGAGTGATGTTATATATGCTACAGATATGCTATATTATATAAAGATATAAAGTATAGAAATGAAAACTTAAATTGGCATAAAAAGTTAATATACAATATTTACATTATTATCATTATATTATATAATATAATACATATATATTTATTTATTATGAATACTTATTTTGGTGGATAAAGAGTATTGAAAGATATTATACATATTATTATATATTATATTATTATATTATTGTATATATGAAGGCTATATACACATATTGAAATAAAAATATGATATATATATATATATATATATATACATATTAGTATATATGATAATATCAAACATTAAATATGGCAAATACTTTAAATATTCGTAACCCAAAGAAAAACAATGACCAGCACTTTATCTAACACTCCCTGGTGCCAGCAGGACGCAAGTGACTCAATGAGAGTGGTACATTTCAAATAAATAGTGAAAACAGATAAATAAAAGAGTTCAATAACAGATATGCTTGTTAAAGGAGCCATCACAACAGGTAATCCTTGAGTTCCAATTGGGATTCACTGGCTGGCCGTCATGTGAGAGTAAGGCAACCCTTTGTGCTATGAGGGACGCAGTGGTGGTGCTAAGAATGCGTGAGGGGCCTGATCTCCCCCTAGCACACCTGCCTCCTTGTAATACCTGGCAGAAAAGAGACACTAGGTGTCACGTCACGTCGCAGAGAAAGAGGGTCGGCGAAAGTTAAGTTATCCACAGTTTAAAGCCTTGGAAGCCCCTCAACACTATCCAAAGCGAATCAAAAGAAGTGGGTGGAACCAGATCCACCCCAAATGTAAACAGTATTCAAGGGCCAGCACAGACCTTCAAGTATAACTGAGTAACTGAGTTAGAGGAAAAAAATTCACGTACCTGAACAGAATTTTAACCTCTTTTGAGGCCATTTTAGCAACCGATGTGATATGTCTCTTTCAAGACAATTAATTATTTATGTTTAGTCCAAGAAGAATGTTATGTTGTTAAGGTAGCAGCATATTGAGCCGCTCAAAGAGATAGAAAGTTGGAGGTGTTTTTAGAGAAGGAGATATGAATAAATTGCTTTAAAGAGTTGAATTTCACAAGATTGCCGTTATACCCCACTGAGAAATACTGACCAGATTGACAAGAATTGAATCGAAAGCTGAAGACGAGGCAACTCTAGATACAAACGAGGGAGCACTAATTGAAATGAGTGGAGGAATGGAAATAGCCGAGTCATCGGTATAAGAGTGTTAAGAGTTAGAAGTCCAGCCAAGAAGATCGTTGATGAAAAGTGGTAGGAATAAAGTTGAAGATAAAACAGAACCCCTGAGGAACACCCGCCACCAATAAGAAAGGGGAGGGAAGAAGTGGTCGCTCCATCAGTGAGCCGAAATGGAACGATCTGAAAGAAAACTAGACAAGAGTAAGCAAAGCGAAGGAGGAAATCCAAAGTGACGGTATCTTAGAGAAAGAAGTGACGTCGCCACACCCATACCTATCAAAAAGCCTGATACGTCAAGCGCTACCACACAAGACTTTCTAAATCCCTAAGGGCAGAAGCCCATAGATCAGTGATATATATTGTTAAAATAAAAAAAAAGTGGTAGAAAATATATATAGAGTATATATAGCATATATATATATATATATATATATATATATATTAAGTATATATATATAAGGTTATATAGGTTATATAGTATATATATATATATATATATATATATATATAAGTAGGAAGTAAGAATGTTAACAGCGAATGGAGGAATGAAGAGGGAAGCAATCAAAGGTAAAAGAAAGCAAGTGGGTTACAAAAGATTGCTTGAGGAGATGATGAAGCTCAGCTCAAAGAAAGATGCCTTGGAATTATATAAGGAGGAAAAAGAAATAATAAATATGAAGGAGAAAACAAGAGGTAAATGAACAGTTTGGAAGGAGGATGAATGAGGACATACAAGGGAATAGGAAGCGAAAGGTTAAGAATGAGAATGTAGGGGAATCTGCTTAATAATGAATAGGGGATGGTGCTTGTAACTGATGAAATGGATGTGAGGGGAGTGTGAAAGAAACACTGAAAATCTGCACAATATTAACAGTAACATGAGTGTTAGTGAATGTGTGTGGGGGTTTGATGGTGCAAGAAGGAATAGGTATTTTGGGGATGAGGTTATTAGTAAGGAGGAGGTGTACAGAGTGAGAAAGTTGAAGAATGGTAAATCTGCAGGTATAGATGAAATTACTGGTGAAATGATCAAGAGCGGGAGGCGAGATGGTGATTGATTGATTTGGAAGTTGTGTAATAAAGTGCTTATGGAGGGTATAGTTCCAAGGGATGGGAGGAGAGCGGTAATAGTACCTCTTATAGTAAGGGAGAAAAGGGAACTGCAGAAATTATAGGAATAAGTTTATTGGAGTGTTGTGGGAAGGTATATGCTGGTATTTAGGAAAGAGTGTCGAGTGACTGAAGGACTTGATCAGAAGAACAAGGTGCGTTTAGAAAGGTAGAGGATGGATCAAATCTACATTAAACAAAATGTGATTTAAGAAAAATGAGAAGAAGAAGAATAAAATTATATTAGGTTTTATGGATTTGCAACAAGTGCATGATAGTTAATAGGGAAGCTTTATATGGGGCTAGTGATATATGGTGTTGGTGGTAGGCTTTTAGAATGGAATCAAAAGTATATGAAAGGTGAAGGTAAGAATAAATGGTGTCAATGGTGATTGGCTTTAGGATTACTAGCGGAGTGAGACAGCTGTGTTATGTCTCCTTGGTTATTCACTTGGTATATGGATGGGGTTATGAAAGAATTTGTGAGGGATAGTGGTGAAAGGTAAATAGAGAGAATTTGAGATGAGGCGGTTCAACTTATTGGTAAAGTATGTTGATGACTTAATGGCTGAAATCCTGAGAGCTAGATGACAGGGAGAGATTTGCAAAGAAAGCAAAGCTGAGTGGTTTAAACGACAGAGGGCGTCGCAGGCCAGATTGTTGGTTGACTGTCCTGCTAGCATTATGGCTTGGTTAAGAGGAACATTATTTGGGGGTCATTTGGGCTGTGCTGAACGAGAAGGGAACGGATGATGCAGAGTGTAAAGTAGGAAAGTTGTGAATGCGGCACATAGCTGGTGCAATCAAATCGTTGGTGAATGTAAAGGGACTAAGAGTCTTGAGTGCGCTAGGGGTCTTACATGAGGGTATGTTGTTACCCCGTGTTAATGTATAGCAGTAGTGAGACTATGGTCTGAATAAGAAGTATAGATCTAAAGTTCAATGTGTCTAGATGGACAATCTTAGGAGCATGCTAGTGGAAAAGAATTAATAAAATGAGGAATGAACCTATTGGGAGAGTTGTGTGGTGCAAAGAAAGGGGTAAAATGAGAGAATAAAGAAAGTATGTTGGAGATGGTTTGGTCATGGAAAGGATGAATGATAGTCGGTTGGTTAAGCGGATATAGTGGTGAGTGTGTTGATAACCGACCGGCTGGGGAGACCGAAGAGAAAGTGGATCGAGTCGGTGAACGTCTGAAGGAGAGAAATGAGTTTAGCAGAGGCTAGCAGAAGAAAGCGCATGATAGAGTGGAGAATGGCGCTCAGGCTGGGGGTATGGTTGTAAATCTGGCCCTGGGGCCAGGATGAACCCCGGCTACTGACGATTTACCATAGTGAGGCTGCGTAGTCCCATGAAGCTCTAGGTGGGATTTTCTGTCTGTGACGAGTTTTCACTACACAAAAGGGCACAGAGGGGGCGGTAAGTGGTTGGGCTTTTCTTTCTAATATTTACCATACCTCGTGCTTTCCTTTCCGATGCTTTTCTGTAGGGCACCTTACCCTTCAGCCCAGGGAAGCCAGCAGGCAGGTAAAATATTGTTGCTGGGAAAAACAGGTAGGAAGGCTATGCTGGCATAATATAAGTATATTATATATATATATATATATGGTTATATATATACTACATATATATATATTATATGCTATTGGGGTATGTTGTTATATATGTTATGTTATTATTACTATATTATTATGTTGTTATATTATAGCATATTACATATATATATATATATATATTAAATATATACATATTATTATAAGAAGATATATGTATATATATATATAGTGTTATTATTATTAATGCATATGAAAGTGGTTATATTATATACATAATGTATATATATGTTATTTATATATATATATATATATAGTTATATATATACCGGCATTTCTAAAACTATTTATTTTTTAATAAACGTGATAAATTTGAATACGCGAGCCGCGATTCACATTAGAACGGTACGCGAGCTACGGGTTGGGCACCACTGCTTTAAGGTATGCCACAGAGAAAACGGCATAACAGTTTCAAGGACATTAAGAGTTATGAGCTTTAAATTAAAAACATTTAAAATAAAATTTTAATAAATTAAAAATATTTTTCAATCATTTTAATTTGAAAGCGAATGGAGAATGAAATAAAAGTGACGGTTAACAAAATACCAATGTTTGGAAAAGTGTAAATATAGTCTAATTATATTATTATAGTACCCTCCCCAATCTTTGCTGAGTAGGCGATGAAGTATAAGCGAGGTTGAGAAAGTATTTCAAAATCAGAGTTGCTTGAAAGTACATAAAAATTTCTGCCTTGCATGAAGTTTTCTGCAATATGTATTATCATACCATGGGAGCATATCGATAAAAACAAAGCCAAACATAGGCATCAG
The DNA here is from genome assembly GCA_015478945.1 of Trachelipus rathkii. Lineage (NCBI taxonomy): Eukaryota > Metazoa > Arthropoda > Malacostraca > Isopoda > Trachelipodidae > Trachelipus > Trachelipus rathkii. Next base: position 9,943 of record JABUQX010078372.1, read on the forward strand.
AACAACTTTCCATCATACAAATATCATTCTCTCAATTGTTTCATATGCAAAAAGTCCAATCATAACATAATTGAAATCCCCTGTAAATAAGTGGGTGGGATGTCTGTCTCTCCCTAGTTTAATACTTACATATTATTACAATCTACTTAAGGATACCCAGATACCAACACCAGTCAGTTTAAATGATGTGAAACTATACCAAACCAAACCCAGATACGAATTCATAAGACTGATTAAATAAATACTTTGTTCCAACTATTTGACACAAGAAAAATTGCATCTAGCTCTATTTTTTGAATGATGTTTTGTGAAAGATAACATATCAAATGTACTAGCGTATTTCCCACATTTTGGGATACCTAGCTTCTGATCATTCCGAAGAGGTCTTGGCCCGAGGAATAAACCTATGTTACCGAAACTGATGTTATGATAAACGGGACTGATTCGACGAAACCAGAAATGAAAACATGGAATAGAATAGGACTATGGAGTGTAGGAACTCTTTTTGAATCATAGAAGTTACATCTGGCATGCGATTGGGTTGAGTTAGTTGATTGAGATGGAATAAAAGGGGTGAAATGATGGTGGAATCAAAACTGAAGTTCTTGTACTTGGGGAGAGAAGAGGAAGACAAGGTCAGAGTTGGAGTTGGATTTGTGATTAGTTCAGAAGTGGTGGAGAACATTAAAGAATGGGAGCTAATCTAAGCGAGAATAATTATAGCGAGGTTTAAGATCGGTAATGCATAATACTAAATATGTTTAACGAAGCTCACATTTATAAATCCCTACAGAAATGCAGAAGAAGGAAGAGTTTTATGAGACTATTTACCACTGCCATAATGTTTTTTCACTTGTGATTTAATAGATCTGATTCTCAAATACTAAAACATAATTACACAAAATTATTTATCAAGCAAATGAAACTAAAAATATAAAAACATTTTATTACCTATAAAATATAAATATGAGACAATTAAATATTTAATTATATTATATATATATTTTTTTGATTTGTAATATATAAAAGACTAAGAAGTAAGGCGCAAATTAAAATTCATTTCACAATTCTATCTACTTTGATGATTTTCAGCAGCTTTTATACTCCCTGGTTGCTTCTCAGTTTATTCCTTACAAAACAAAATGTTATGATCATCTAAGTTGAACCAGAGTTTGCAGGACACCAATGGCAAAAAAACAAAAAAAATAATAAAAACTAAAAAATAAATATCACCTATAATATTATTAATTATTATTTTATTTCAATTAATTCATTACCTTTATTTATCACTTTCAAATATTTTGTATAATCGGACATCCAATTATGAAAATTATATATATATATATATTTATATATATATATTATATTATATATATATAACAAAAAGTATATAAAAAATATATTTTATGTTTTTTATGTAAAAAATATATATTATATATATATTATATATATATATATATATATATATAATATATATATTATATATTATATATATATATATATAATATATATAATAATATATATATATATAATATTAATATATATATATATATATATATAATATATATATATATATATATACTATATATTATATATAATATATATATATTTTATTTAATATATATATATAATATATATATATATATAATATATATATATATATATATATATATATATATTATATATATTATATATTTATTTATATATTATATATATGATATAAATAATATAATATATATATATAATATATATATATATATATATATATATATATATATATATAATATATATATATATATAGTATATATATATACTATATATATTATATATATATATATATTTATATATATATATATATATATATATATATATATATATATATATATATTATATATATATATATTATTATTATATATATATATATATATATATTTTTAAAAAGATAGCATTCGTAGTTTGACAATAATTCCAAAAAAATTAATTTTATTTACTTTATTATTTTTAAAATATTATACTTAAAATTTTTAAGTTTCAAACTTTATTCAATTGTTTCCCTGTAATAATTAACCAATTGAGCAAGGCGCATATGTTCGCGCAAAGCCTCCTTGAATCTAATTTATAAAACAAGCTGATAAAGTTAGTACTTGTGACCATCGTTTAAAAAGTTATTTGTTTATATGCAACTTCAAAATTGTTAAACATATAAAAGTGCAAGTTCTATTTAAATTAGACTATAATACTATAATCCCAACCTAGTTTATGTTGGGAAATATTTATGAAATACTTTTCTCTAAAAATAAAGAACAGTGCAGTATCGTTCTGAAAGTCAAATTAATTTTTGAAACTAACATCATTAATTGCTCCTATCTTGTGATTCAATGCAAAGGATCTCTGTAATTATGATTTATTATTTCGAGGTAGAGCCTGGCCAGGAACTGTTTTGGGTAATAAATTGGTAGGTCCTATGCATATTTAAAGTTGCCGTAATTATTTATAAGGTAAGACACTTTTATATTTCCTTATTAGTGTTAATCAGTTTGTTATTTTAAATAATTTTTTCCAAGAAGTATATGTTCAATTTTGTTGAGTTTGGTATTATTTATAACTTAGCAAAGTTAACATATATTTTTTATTTCAAAAATTAAATTTCAACTCAGAAAAAGTTTCTATTTTCGTATCGAGATTTGCATCACGTATTGTTCTTTGAAAGATCGATATTTTCAATATCGATAGTGGAGCGATATTGTCCTGTTCTTTACTTGTATCGAGTATGTATCGATATATCGATTACATATCGATATTATAAATTATTCAAGAAGGCTGAATTTAAATTTAAGTGTGAATTTTGTTAAATTGAAATGGATTTAAGCATTTCTAGTGTAAATATATTATAAAAAGTGATAGTGTTAGTAATTGGTGATAGGATAGTTTATAATAATCATATATTAAAGCAAATTTATGCTAAAATTAGAAATTAAGTTTGTTTACAAGCAGTACATGCGTGCAAATAGGCTATAGCTATTGAAAATTATAAAGCTGCCTATTTAATGAATTTGGATTTTATTTATTGGTTAAGAAAATTATTAATATTAAGGTATAGTAATTAAATTATGCTACAAATAGTAAATTTTATTATAGGCTAAGTTGATATACCTAATCAAAATTATGGGCCTAACTGATGAAGAAGCTCAAGCCTTAAGCTCTTGTAAAGCTTCTGTTAAAGCTTTGATAAGAAAAAGAGCTATTTCTAAAGCAAAAATTACTAATAATTTAAAAAAGTTAACTGCTTTTGGTAATGAAAATAAATTAACAGAGCCTCTATTTAGAGCTGTAAATACTGATATTGAGAAAGAAGTCTATTCTATTAAAAGTTTGGATGAAGAGATTGTCATACTGTTGTCTGATAATAATGTAGATAATTTAGATCCTTCTTATTTTAAAACTGAGCTTGAAGGTCAAGTAGATTACCATTTTGAGTTGTCAGCTGAGTTATTGTCTTTTAAAAAATATTTTCCTAAAGAAATTGTAAAAATAAATGAGAGTGTAAATACTGATAATTTTTTGGAATTAATAAATAAGGTTAATATAAATGATTCCAAACTGCCTCAGTTGCAGTGCGGAAGTATTTGATGGATTGGGAAAAAATAAATTACTTTTTTCCAATTTCCTTAATAAATTTAATAATTTAATCGGTAATAGGAGTAATTTAACCAATTCAGTAAAGCTTGCTTATTTAATTAGTTTTTTAAAGGATTATGCTCTTAAGGTAGTAAGCCATCTGTCTATTACAGATGAAAACTATGACATAGCCTTAAGGTTATTAAAGAAAGAATTTCTTGATAGGCCTTTCATAATTAATGAAAATTATAAATAATATTTTAGATGGTTGATGAAGGCTATGATGAAGGCTTTTTGAAATTGAAAGTGTATATAAATGAACTTAGGTCAATGATTTTTGAACTTAAGAGTTATGAAGTAGACTTTTTAGAAGCTGATACACCTTGAATTCTACTCTTGAGTAATATAATATTTCAGAAATTGCCTATTCTGTTTTAAAGTGAATTAATACATAAAATTGCAAATAATTATCCTACTTTGGTACAATTGTTTGATCATTATAATGAGGTTATTAATACTTTCAGTATTTTGTCCCAAAATAGGAAGAAATGCTCCTAGGATATAGCCTATCACTCCCAATAGACAATAAGGACCCTTGGACAAACGTATTACAAAATTTTAAAAACTGTAAAAATATAGATAAAAACAACAAGTCTTGCAATAATGATATATTAAAAGGGATGATTTTTTCATCAATTCTACAAAACAACAATAGGACCACAAGATTCCCGGAAAAAAGCTAAACATGTGTCATCATTGTGGAGGTTTGGGTCATGTGCCTGAAAAATGTTATGGTATTAAAAATAAATTAAGATTTAATTGTTTTAAGTGTAAAGCTAATTCCCATATAACAGCTTTTTGTCCCAATGATATCCCAAATGAGCAAAATGAGTCTGTTAGCTTCTTATGTATAAGTTTCCAACAAAATGTGGATAAAGTGTATTTGTTGCCAACAATTTCCTTTCAACTCTTTAAAGGCAACAAAAAGGTTACAGTAAGAGGAGCAATAGATACATGTAGTCAAAGCTCTTACATATCTAAAAATGCCATGGTTTAATTAATAATTTTGATAATTTACATGAATTAGAGTACAATATTCAAACTTTCATTGGTGCAAAACAGCGAATTTTTCAGCAATTGTTATTGGGTTTACAATTTAATGATCGGGAAGTTTTTAGCATGCCTTTCCTCATTGACAATGATTTAAATTTAAATTATAGAATTCAAGGCATGAATAAAGCGGGTTGAAAATTTTAAGAAAAATGGTATTCCTTTAGCTGATTCTTTTTTTATGACAGTGGAGACCATGATATGTTTGACATAGATTGTTTATTAGGCACAGACATTATTTTGATTCTTCCTTTCTTTTAATTTATCTTAATATAATGTCTGGAAGTTGTTTTAAAATTGCAAATAAGTTTTAACCCTATAGTTAATGTTCAAAATTTTTTAACCAAAATCAAATCAGAAGTAATAAAGTGAATAGTGCAATCTCCATTGATAGAAGAGGAGGAGTCTGCTTTAGTGAATGAAACCATTGTAAATTTGATTTTAAATCCTATTAAAAGTTATTTTCACCCTTTTGATAATATTTATGATGATTCTGAAGTAGAACATGGACTTGAATATTTGTTGTCCAGGGAGAGTGTTGGTATTCCTACTAAAGAGGATAATGATCTAGCCTCTTATGAGGAGATCATGATTAAAAAATTTAAGAAGGATATTTCTTTCCAGGATGGCAATTATTATGTCAAACTTCCTTGGATAGAAGAAAAAATTAAAAATGTTGCTTCAAATTTTGATATTTCCTTGAGAGTATTGAATAGAGTCTATTCTTCTCTTAAGCAAAAAGGACTTGTAGAAAGTTATAATAATATTTTTTCTCAATATTTGCAAGATAAATAATTGAAATTGTAAATATTCCTAAATTTAAGAGATGTGATTATATATTTATACCTCACAGACCTATAATAAGAAGTGAGGAGCAGATAACAACTAAGATAAGACCTGTTTTTAATTGCTCTTTTAAAATATCTAAAGACAGCCCTTCCTTGAATCAGGCTTCTTATGCTGGTTTAGATTTAATGAACCTCCCTTTTAAAAATTAACTTTTTGGTATTTAGAACTATAATTATGTTGTCCTTAGTGACATTAAACAAGCCTTTTTGTCATCAAATTAAGAGACGAATATGACAAAAACAAATTCTGTTTTTTTATGGTATCAGAATGATGAAATTAATCTCTTTCAGGTTTAAAACTTTACTGTCGGTTATACAGCGTCCCCTTTCATTCTCCATTATATAATGAAACCATGTAGAAAAGTTCCCTGATGATAAGTGTAAGGATATCTTGTCTTCTAAATTTTTTTTGTAAGACAACCTGATTTGTTAACAAGGCAATAATTGCAAAGAATTGGAAAAGTTGTACCATCTTACTTTTGAAAGAATGAACCAGGGTGGGTTTGAACTTCGCTCTTGGAATAGTAATTGTGAGCAGTTGTGTGAGAGTATGAGAATAGGATGGTAGGTATGTGGAGCATGAAAATGAGTATGAAAAGGTGCTTGGGTATAAATGCAATTTAAAAAAAGATTCCTTGCATGTGTCGTCAGTAAGTTATAGGAGCTCGTGTAGTACAAAGCGACAGATACTTTCTGAAACTTCTAAGTTGTTTGATCCTTTAGGACTTATAATACCTATTACCGTAAGAGGGAAGTTGTTAATGAGAAGTGTTTGGGAAGCTAAAAAAGAATGGGATGAAAAATTACCTGGGGAAATGTAGACTGAATGGGGTAAACTGAAGGAGGATTTAAATGAATTGAGTAAGATTGAATTTCCACGTCAAGTTGTGAATGAAAGTGAATCCTATGGTCTGAATATATTTTGTGACAGTTCTGCTAAATGTTATGGGTTTGTTGCATATGGTTCAAGTGAAGGAAAAATAACCTTTTGTTTGCCAAGGCCAAAGTAACACCTGTTAAAAAGACCTATAGTATTCCAACCTTAGAACTATTAGGAGTCCTTTTAGCTTTAAAATGCATATCCACTATTTTAGACCTCTTATTTTAACATCATTTTTGAATATGTAAATATAGGTGTGGACTCACAAGTAGTTCTTAATTGGCTTTTGACAGGTGAAACCAAGGTCAAGGCTAAGTATGTTAATAACAGGTTAAAAGATGTTATCACTTTGTGTGATGACATCAGAAGTAAATATAAACTAAAAATTATTTTTAACTATGTGCAAACTGCTCAAAACCCAGCAGACCTTTTGACCAAGGGTTTAACTTTTAAACAATTTGCGAAAAATTTAAATATGTGGAAACATGGTCCAGAGTGGCTTTGTAAGGATCTGAAGAGGTGGCCAAAATTTCCAATGCTTTCACTTTCTCCAGAATTTAGTAATTTTGCTACATTAAATTTTAATACTAATGTAATTAATAATAAACATAATAATATTGATGAAATATTGGAAATAAATAAATTTAGTAAATTTGAAAAAGTAATAAATATAACTAGTTATTTGTTTATGTTTCTAAGCAAAATTACTAAGGAAGACCCTTGCAAAAAAGCTCTTAAATATTGGATCAAAAAGTACAAAACTCTTCATATACTAAAGAGATTGCATTTTTAAAATCGGATCAAAAAGGTGCAATACCTAACCTAGTTAATAACTTAAATTTATTTTTGGATGGTGATGACATTTTAAGATCAAAGGGTAGAATATCTAAATGTACATACTTTAATTATGATATCAAAAATCCTATCCTTTTGTCAAGATACCACCACTTCACCACCTTATTAATTTTGAAGGCTCATAAAAAATGCAGCATTTGGGATTAGATAGTACATTAAATTATATTAGAAACCAAGGTTTCTGGATTCCCAAAGCTCGCATAGCAATAAAAAAGGTCTTAAATCAGTGTATGTTATGCAAGAAAATCAATGTGCGTGCTAAATATCCTAAGTGCACTGACATCCCTAAACATCAAATGAATTTAGTAATGCCTTTTAAATTCACAGGCATTGACTTTACTGGTCATATATTTGTGACTAATGAGACTACAGGTAAACTGGACAAGATGTTTATCCTATTATTCACATGTCTTAATGTAAGATCAATTCATTAAGAACTAGTCCCTGACATGGGTGTGACAAATTTTTTACTAGCTTTTCAAAGGTTTTGTAATCTATATACCATTCCAGAGTTCCTTTACTCTGATAACGCTAGAACATTCGTGAAGGGGGCAGACATCTTGTCTAGGGCTCTGGGGTCCAATGAATTCAGGGATGAACTCAAAATTAACAATATTAAGCATATTCGTATTCCCAATTATTCAGCTTGGTGGGGGTCTTTTTATGAGCGTCAAATACGTACTTTGAAAGTTTGTATGTATAAAGTTATTGGTAGGAAGAGGTTAAATTATTTCGAACTTTTAACAACTTTGTCTTTTATAAAAAAATGCTATTAACAGCAGGCCTCTCACATATAGATCAGAAGCTAGTGATCTTGAAACCATAACTCCTAACTCATTCATTCGTTTGAAATGTAATACTTCTCTTATTTTAAAGGATGCAAATGAAGAAGTCTGGAAGGAACCTGACAGGGGTTCTTTAGAAAGCACTCTTGATACTCAAGAGCAATTATTTGAACAGTTTATCTTTATCATTAGAACTTTACCTATTAGATCTAAGGGAAGCTATGACTGATATATATCAAATCTCTTGGGAAAATAAAATCAAAGTAAATGATATAGTGCTAATAAAATCCATCTTAAAGCCTCGTCCCTTCTGGATGATGGGTAGAGTTATGGAAGTTGTAATTGGTTATGACAACAAAATAAGAACTGTTAAAGTTAAACAAAGTAATGGACAAATATTATACCATTCAATAAGTAATTTGTATCCATTAGAATTGTCCTTAATAATAGATAAAGTCTCTAATGATAAAGATAAATCAAATAATGGTGATAAAGCAGCTGATGACTCGGAGGCAGTAGTTGGTAGACCTAAACGTCAAGCAGCCCTAAAGTGTGACAAGCTCATTAAGTCCAAACTAGACTCATTAAAATAGTCATTGTAGCCCAAGGCTACAATCTCTCTCTGGGGAATTGTTAAAATTATATGAATTAAAAATTCATATTTATTGTTAAAATATTAATTTTATTATTAACTTTATTATTTTTAAAAATAATTAGTACTTAAATTTTAGTATAACAAAAAAAAAAAAAAAAAAGAACGTTATTCAATTGTTTCCCTGTAATATTTAACCAATTGAGCAAGGCGCATATGTATCGCGCATCCTCCTTTCTTGATCATAATATTATAATAAAATAAAAACAAGGCTGAAAAAGTTAGTACTTGTGACCATCGTTCGGAAGAAGTTGTATTTGTTTATATGCAACTTCAAAATTGTTAAACATATAAAAGTGCAAGTTCTATTTAAATTAGCCTATAATACTATAATCCCAACCTAGTTTATGTTGGGAAATATTTATGAAATACTTTTCTCTAATTGAAATTCCTTAAGTTAAAAATAAAGAACAGTGCAATATCGTTCTGAAAGTCAAATTAATTTTTGAAACTAACATCATTAATTGCTCCTATCTTGTGATTCAATGCAAAGGATCTCTGTAATTATGATTTATTATTTCGAGGTAGAGCCTGGCCAGGAACTGTTTTGGGTAATAAATTGGTAGGTCTTATGCATATTAAAGTTGCCGTAATTATTTATAAGGTAAGACACTTTTATATTTCCTTATTAGTGTTAATCAGTTTGTTATTTTAAATAATTTTTTCCAAGAAGTATATGTTCAATTTTGTTGAGTTTGGTATTATTTATAACTTAGCAAAGTTAACAATAATATATATATATATATATATATATATATATATATATATATATATATATCATATATATATATATATATATATATATATATATATATATATATATATATCATCACATTCACACCAAAATACACCCTAGTGAATTCATTCCTCATTTTTGGAATTCTTGTCACACCTACCACGCCCCTAAGATTGTCCATCTGAGCACATTGTACTTTAGAAATATACCTCTTATTCCAGACCATAGTTTCACTATTATACATCAACACAGGTAACAACATACACTTATGTAAGATCCTAGCGCACTCAAGGTTTAGTCCATTTACATCCAACAAGATTTAATTCTCTCAATCAGAATTCTCCCATACACTTTTCATACTACACTCTGCATCATCCGTTCCCTTTTTCACCCAACATATATCCTAAGTATTTAAATTCAGACACTTGTTCCAGTTGCTCACCATTCAGCATAACTTCACATTGAGGACTGTCCTCACTCACAACCACAGCCTTACTCTTATCTACGTTTACTTTCAAACCCTTCCTTTTACACACCCTGCCAAATCCTTCTACCAATCCTCTCAAACTCTCTTCAGATTTGCCACACAAAACCAAATCATCTGCGTATTATAGGTAGGTAGGGCACCCTCCACTCTCTTACATTAATGGGGATAGATTGTGATTGCGGTATAGGCACTCTAGTTTATATATGTATAATTAATACATTATTAAATGTATCTTTTCTTTATCAAGAGTCTTGTTTCTGTTGTATTTTTTTTTTGTTTCAGAGACCAACAGCTGAAGACCATACATCAAGCAGGCTAGAAAAAAGTTCATTTATGGGGTGTAAATACTTTTTTTTTTGTTTATAGGATCAATATTGAGTAAATATATATAGACTACTGACTGTGATCAAACAAGTGATATATGTCCATTTATTAGAATATTCGTATTTTGTACTGTACAGTTCCCAAACAATTTAAAACATTAAAAGACTAATAGTGGAGTAGTGCTACGTAGTATCGTGAGCTGAAAGCTGAAGGTGAACCCGTCAATCGGGTAAGTTGAGGTTCCAAATCATAAGATATTATAAGATGGATGGTAATATTGTTCATGCAATGCATAAATAGTTTTCGTATTTCACGTTCCAGGTTCAAATCCTGGGTCTTGTCCTAGCAGCAAAAGAAGTAGTAGTATATAGTCTCTTGCCTTGTCTTGTCTCGAGAACGTAGAGAGAGAAAAAATAGAACGATCAAGAAAGAGAAAGAAGGTAGTACTTGGATATCCCCACATTATCTTATCTATCGTATTATCTCAGGATTTATAGAATGTGGAATACTCGACAAAATTGACAAAACTAAAGTTAAGTTCTGCTGCTTCAATCCCTGTCCTTCTTCCCCTAACCTCGCTCAGTAAACCACTTGTATACATACAAGCGTCATACATAGATTATACGAAGAAAACTAAAATTAAAAGGACGTTATATATATATATATTAGCTTTATCATTATTATAGTATTATAGTAGGATTTGTAGATTTTTGTGTGCTTGAACATTAAAAATGTGTATATGTTGATGTGAATTTAATATCAGAGTGAGTGTTCCTTAGAATTTTAAAAACTTTTCACAAATTCGCAAATTCATAATAAAAATTTGTGTAAATATCATCCACGAATTATAAAGAAATTAGTTTATTTATTTTTTATTATTTTTTTTTATTATTTTTCTATTATTATTTTTAATAAATAATTCCTTGTCTTGTCTTGTCAAGGCATTAAGAGATCAGTCAGTGTTAGACTGAAGTAGATTGTAGAGTATTATTAATAAAGTGTTTGTTTTTGCCTGTGTTAATATCCCAAAACATTATACATTGCTATCAAATTATCCTTCCTCCCTTTGTGTCGATTAATTAATTTTTACTGTCATTTTCTTCCTTTGCAAGTCATTCTTCTCCGCAACATAAAAGTGGCGACCTTGCCAGGATAGCTTTGTTGATGTTTTGGGAGTGTTGTAGTAGTGGGTAATGGTAATTTTATTGTAACTGGTATTGTAAGTGTAGTAATTAATATAGCAATATAAGTAATAGTAATTAATATAGAGACCAGTTGTGGTGGTTGGTCTTTGCTTTGGTTTGTCTCTGTATAATAACTTTAATATTTGAGTAATAATGGATTTGGGTACACCTGTCTCTACATCTTCACCACCTACAGCATCTACCCCAGAGTTGTTGCATGAGTTCTTAGTTCGTGAAGGGGTAAATAGTGACGATGGTATTAGTGTTAGTAATGTTGCTGGCATACAGGTGGTAATGGGAGAAGTATCGCGACAAGGTACGTTTCCCACTGAATCTATGCAAGAAGTTGCAGGGGCGCTTCACAGTATTAATGCTAACTTGACTACTTTGCAAAGTCGTATGGATGCAGCAGCTGCACCTAAAATAGAACCTCCAGGAATGCCTGTCTCTGGGTTAAGGTTGCCATTTGAAAGAGAGGCCAATAGACCTGTGTTCGCAGAATTACCTGTGATTACATCAGTAGTTACTAGGGCACATACTGATGTGCCAGTTTCCTGTAATGTGCACACTGGTTTCTCGTTTCCATATACGCAAACATCAGCAAATATCCCAACTCCTACCTCAGTGGTGTTTAGTAGCATTCCTCAGTCCGGGTTTCATATTCCGCCTGCAGGTATGAGTACCCAATTTCAACCTATAACTCAACCAATGCCACAAAATATACTAGAAGCAATGCAACAACAAATGCGGTTACTTTCGCAGGCAGTAGTGTCTTTGACACAAATTGTTCAACACGCGTACAAACCCAAGGTTGTCCCCCCAACTAAATTTAGTAGCAGTTTGGACCAACACATTAATGGTTTCTTTAGCCAATTTGAGCAGTATTGTAACTATCAATACCCTGGATCAGGTGAACAGTGGGCTAGATTATTGCCTAATTATTTGGAGGGGTCTTATTTAGAATTATATAGACAATTGGTGAAAAAGACTTTAGACTATGCAACTATTAAAAGTACAATGATCAAATGGTTTGACCAGGAATATCGTCGCAAAGCTGAACGCCATATTCAAATGTTCGAGAGTGCAAAAATAAGAGAGAATGAATCGGTAACGATGTTTGCTTTGCGATTGGAGCAATTAGCTGTCAAGGCTTACCCGGGTCTTGATATGCGTTCACATAGAACCCTTAGAACTGCATTTCTTAAGGCATTGCCAAGCGGAGTTGAACGCAGAATAACTGATTATTTGTTGAATTTCGAAGGTTTGATGGGTAAAAAGGTAGACTGGGATCAGTTGGTCGTATTAGCTGACCAACACATGTTTGCATTGCTGGATAAGGGTGGAAGTAGTAGTACTGGTGGCGTCTCGATTGGGACTACTAATGATAGACTGGTGGAGGTGGGGGATATAGGACCGGAAATCATAACAATCGATCAGGTTGGCGTAGTTGCCTCCCCGCATAAAAGATTTAATGAAGCGTTACGTGGTTCGACGTTGGATAGACCTTCTGCCGGTGGGTCCGGTTGGAAACCGTCCCCAGTACATTCAAATAGAACTGATAGAACTGAAACTGTTGACTATTGTGAATATTGTGGAATACCAAACCATACTATGGATGTATGTTACAAATATTTAAAAATTTGCTCATATTGTAAACAAAAGGGGCATTTCCGTGCACAATGTCCTGAAGCTGGAAGCAGACGCTACAATAGTAGTAATAGACAACCAACCCTTTCATATTGCTGTCCATTTTGTCGTGGTAATCACCTAGGCATTGATTGCCATCCAAATGAGCCAGGCACTAAGAATACTCGAAGTGTCCGGAGAGGGGCTGACAGTGAATGTAGTGGTGACGAAGGCCCTAAACCGCAGAGGGCTAAAGAAAATAATTCTAACAGTAATTTTAGCAGTCAAGCAGAAAAACCTGCAAATCCTGTGTGTGGCCAGTGTCGGAATAGACATGCTCATGGAGATTGTGACAAGCAGTATTCTTTAAACCGGTAAGCTCCGTAGTAGAAAGGGATCGTACTACGGAGACAAACAATGGTCGTAGTTCAGAGTTTGCGATCCGCTCTGAGTCTGTAGATAGTGGGATAGTTCAGGTTAATTTTAATAAATATGATTCTCAACCATTAGTAGTGAAAGTAGGTATTGTTGGTTTTAGTAGTGCATCTTTTAATGCTCTTGTTGATAATGGTGCAATGGTTAGTTTGATTGCGGATGTTGAGTTAAAAAGTTTGGAGGGTGTTACGGTATTGGATTCCGATATTACGGGTATCAGGGGAGTGGGAGCAAATATAATTCATATTCATAGTAGAGTACGGGGAAAAATAAGATTTAGTAGTGGATTTATAACCTCAGACTTAGATTTGTATGTAGTTCCTGTTGAGTTTCTTGGTTACCCATTAGTGTTAGGAATAGATGTTCTTACTAAAAATAGTCTTATTCCTGACATGACAAAACGTCAGTTATTGAGACGTGATGGAGAACTCATTACCACAGTCGCTAGTGTTGAGACCTTAACAATCCCTTCATATCAAGTTAAAACTATTGAAAACGTCATAATTCCTCCACATCATTGCATGTTCGTGGGGATAAAAGTAGAAAACGTAGTATCTAGTGCTATTCTTGGTTATTTTGAGAGTAACAGAGATAACAGTATCGTAGATGTTCCCCCAGGATTAATAACCATAGATAATAATAATGTTCAGAATTTACCTGTATTCAATGGAATGGATAGGCCGTATCATCTTTCTAAAGATTTTGTTGTTGGTAGTATTATTTCTGTAGAGGAGGTTTTGGATCCCGTTTCTTTGATAGCCAAAGTAGAAGTATTGGATATTGATGGTGTGGGTAGTAAGTCATATTGGACCCCAACTAGAATTCGAGAAGAATTTAGGTTTTCAGAAATCCCTATATCTGAAGACGAAAAATCACAGCTGGTAGATCTTTTACTGACATATAATAACGTCCTTAGCATGGGAGACGAGGATGTTGGCATGGCCACCAATATTAAGCATGCAATAGAATTAACTGTGGATAAACCGGTCCACGTCCCTGTAAGCCGTTTTCAAGGTCCTTTGGCACAGGAAATTGAAGACCAATGTAGAGAGCTTGAATGTAGTGGGATAATTAGAAAAAGCAGATCGCCATTCTCCGCACCTGTAGTACCTGTCCGTAAAAAGGACGGTGGTTTACGATTATGCATAGATTATAGGGCTCTCAATACAGTGACAAAGGGAGATGCATTTCCACTGCCAAACCTAATTGACGCTGTATATAATATGGCAGGTACCAATTACTTTACAACAATCGATTTAGTACGAGGATATTACCAAATAGAAATGGAGGATAGTAGTATTGAGAAAACAGCGTTCTCCACTCCCTTTTCCCACTATGAATTTGTTAGAATGCCCTTTGGGGTGAAGGGTGGTCCAGCCACATTTCAGCGAGGGATGATGTTTGCATTATCAGGTATTCCTTGGAGCGAAGTGATGGCTTACCTAGATGATATTATTATTAGATCAACCTCATTCCAACAGCATATGGTCATCCTTGATAAAGTTTTTTATGCTTTACAAAGTAACGGATTTAAATTAAAACCTAAAAAGACTAATCTCTGTTGTGAATCCGTAGAGTTCTTGGGTCATTTAATCAGTAGGAATGGCATTATGCCTCTTCAAAAAAATCTTAGTGGTGTTCTCAACTTTCCAATCCCTGGATCCCCAAAACAACTACGTCAGTTCTTGGGGATGGTAAACTTTTATCGACGCCATATTCCCAATTGTAGTACTATAGCTAAACCATTGTCTAGACAAACTGGTAGTAAAAATATTGTATGGAATGAAAATTGCCAAAACTCATTTGAGAGACTGAAAGAGGCCTTGGTTCATCCTAAACTTTTAGCATTTCCGGATTATGGTGGGGAGGCTTCCCCTCTCCAATTACATGTGGATGCCTTAGAGATTGGGGTTGGTGCAGTTTTGTCACAAAACCAGGACACTCAAAATAGGCCTATATGTTACATTTCCATGTCATTTTCTGTGGCTCAACAGCGTTACAGCACGATCGAGCGAGAATTGGCTGCTCTTCGTTGGGCAGTGAAAACTCTTCGACCGTTTCTCTGTAGTAATAAATTTATAATTTTCACAGACCATCAACCATTAATATATTTGCAAAACATGAGTAGTACCGATAGTAGAATTGCTCGTACATTAGAAGAACTGGCAGAGTTTAACTTTGAAATTAGACATGTATCGGGTAGTAGGAATGTGGTGGCAGATGCATTGTCCCGTTCCCCAGTTCAAAGTCTGGGGGATGGCACAGTCGAAAGTGAGCTTTTGGGGGGTGCTGGGTGTAATGGTTTGGACCAGTCTTTTACTCCTTCTGGTTATGAGGAAGTTATGGTGCCTGGTGGTGGCGATTCTCTGTTTCGTTGTTTTTCCCTTTGGCAGTTTGGTAATCAGGATTCGCATGTTGATGTCAGAGAACAAACACTGGATAAGATTCTTAAAAGTCCGGAGAAATATGGCTTGAGAGGCCGTAATCTTACTAAAATATTGAAAGCAATGCGGTTGGTGGGTCATATGCCAATAGTTGAAGTAATATCTGCGTTCGCTGATTTGTATCAGGTTAAAGTCTTGGTGTACTATGGGAATCTAAATCCTGTAACTTACGGAGGGGATTATTCAAATACATGTGCTTTGAAATGTCTAGCGGGTGTACATTACAATTATTTGCGATCCAGCGTAGTGAAAGTAGTTGAGGTAAATTTGGTCAGGGTTAGTGGTTCAATGGATGGTACTTATACACATTATGTTCATTTTTTAAGGCTGAAAGAAGGGGCTTTTAACCATTTTGTAATGGTATTTGGCAGTATTCAGTACCCAATGTATCCGTTAGAACATTTTCCTTAGTTCAATAGAGTTTTAATTATCTTTAGTTTATTGTCAGCACTTTGAAGGAGTTCCAATCTACAATCGTAGCAATTCTCTTAAACTTGTCTCAATATAAGTACACATCCATTGAAACCACTAACCCTGACCCAAATTTACCTACAACATTGGGGGAGGATGGTTACAACACCTTACGCTGTGTATACGTTCATAGAGAAAAATAAAAGAGTAAAAAATGAGCTCCCACACCCGCTAGACAATTTCAAAGCACATGATATGTTTAAGAGACACTACGGAATGATATACGACCTTCTGCGATAAGCTTGTACTACCTTGCATTGATAGTGATGTACCATAATACAACAAAGGACTATGAACAACTAGCAATACAATAGTCAGCTGAGAACGCAGATAATGACATATCAATATCTAACAGGATAAAGCATATTATGATAGCTGACACTCAACTGAGCATACTTTCAATACTCTTGTAAGATATACCAGGCCTCTCAAGACATGATCTTCTCAACGGCACTTTCTAAGAATCTATCAGTTTCTGTTCTTGACATCAATGAACGATATGACTACTGAGACATATCTCCAATTGTGTATCTTGCCATAATAGGAGAAAGAAGAAACGAAAATCGAGAGAATTGTGCTAACACCAGGTTATAGTGGTCACCATAACTACCTCCGTCATTATGACTCAGTTAATGCTAGAAGTAATGAAGCTGTACGAGTCTAACTAAACACATTATCACTCGGCCACATCTCAACTTCACTCGCGCAAGCTCACTTTCGATCTAGGTGTGCCATCCCCAGACTTTGTTAATACTAGGGTTAACGGGACAATGCAGACTTCTGGCCTTCACACAAGGAAACTGAGTGGCATCTCCCAGGTGTAACCTCACCTCTAGTCGATAACTATGTCTACTGGATGTTTTGTAGCGAAGATAATGCCCTGTGTGTCAGAAAGAGACAAAGTCTCTAAACCGTCCTCACACTCGGCGCATCACGACTACCACCTGTTTTTTTAAAATTTGCTTTCTCTTTTTACCATTTTGATTTATGTATGCGTGATGGGGCCAAATTTGTTTGCCATAGTTGACCTGTACACATTCGGTACTTTCGCGGTCATAATTACTATTTGATATTTATCTCGATCTAGTTTTTTTTTCTAAAGTTGTAGTGTGCGCGGTCCCATATATAAAATAAATAATAATTAATGGTTGATGGCGAATAGTTAGTGAATATTTCTATTAGTATAGTAGTGTTAGTTACTACAGTATAGAACTCCCCGTCATACCAAAGAAGTTCTAATAGAAATTTTGTCAGATAACATGGTAAGTGAATTTATCAATGAAGATGAGATTAGATACCTATCCTGTCATCTGTTGGTATCAACACGAATAGTTACGCAATCTTCTCTCCCATAAACGGCATATCGCCCATGAACACAGGGTGAGAAAAGTAAAGGGTGCGAGCGCTTATTTCAATCGTAGCATAATTCAGACTCTTAGAATCCTGGTTGACGATCATCCAATGGACTGGGATTTGAAATTACCTTCAGCTGTTGTGATGTATAACAACACTATGCATTCGGCCACAGGTAAATCTCCTAGTGAATTCCTTCTCACGGTGGCTCATGATTGTCATAATAATACCTGTCTCCAACAGTTCTGGCGTGAACCATCAAATAACTTTACCTCTTTTCAAATTGGGGAGAAAGTAGCATACAAAGTTCCGAAGCAGGGGAATTATGTGCTGAATAAGTTTAAGGAAAGGTTTACGGGACCTTATACCATTTGTCATAGGTTTTCTAATAATCTCTCTTTTCTTATTAAGAGACGTCAAAATAATGCACAGGAGAAGCCACTAAAGGCCCATATTACAAGGCCATTATCCCATCATCAATATTTTTTTAACATACCACAAATGCGTATAGTTTGTGGTTCTAGACATATGTTAGTAGTTAAGGTATATCTAAGCATGGGAAATGGGCGTCGAATAAAAGTTTACCTCCCACCCGGGTATTTATGTTTATGAGAATCTCGGTTTACTGTCGACGTTATGTGGTTTTGGGGAATCTCACAGAGGAATTAATATGAGAGAAACATGTGAGTTAGCAGAACGAACCGAATAAGCTAAGATTTTTTTGAAGATGACAGGCAAGCATACAGGATTGTGGTATATTAAACAGAATTTAATAGCTAGAACATGGAGGAGGAATACAGATGTATCTTTATACTGATCAAACTCCGAAACGATACAAATGAAAAACTGATTTTTGAGGGCTTGGTACCCATAGGGATTAGTCAAATTCGGACAATGATTAGTCTCCCCCCATTGAGTATAATAGTATGTTCGATGTATCATTTCTTTCCGGTATTAAAACCTCTGGTGCTGTCGCGTCTGTGTTCATTTCATAAATTGTACGTTGGTATTGCTTGTGGTAGGTAAAGATCAATTAGACTTCAAACAAAAACTTTTTAATCGTCAAGTGGAAGTAGATTGCGACGAAATATGTAGTTAATGTACGTTTGGTGTGACCCGATAAGTTCGACCCCGAAGTTTTTGTATTGTGCGCTAGTAAATATTTATATAAAAGTAATATAGTAAATAACTATTTCAGCTTAACTTGAACCTTCAATGCATACTAATTCATCCTTTTCTGTATTGAACCCCAGGGTTGCCACCCTGTAGTCTCATAAGAAGACATATTCGCTGCACAGAGGAACGGTTAAATACCTGAATATCGGCAAATAACATGTCTTTTCCACTAACTATAACCTCGCTGAATGTGGCTGGAGCTCATTCCATGCTCGTTACTGGCCAACACCCAAATAATTCGCTTTTGAAGGATAGCAATCTCCAATATTTATAGCAACATGGTAAGTAAATTCATATGGTTGAATAAGGAATAGAGTGTGATTCGTTTCTGATGAGGCCAGGGGAGAGCAGTTCTGGTTTTTTTGAAAATATTGACTCAATTCGTTACTCTATAATGAAACTTACTCACAATAGCTTGGATCACGCCGTATCGAAATTTACGTAGTATTTCTCAGTGTGATTGGAAGTATCACGCCTTACTGGGATTATTCGGATAAAAGAACGTAGCGAAGTTAGGATATAGTTTATAAATGATCAAAAATTAACAGTGGTTAGTGGGGTAGTCCATTGTGTATGAGCTCACCTAGAAAAGTTTTAAGTATATGGGAGAAGTATGGCATGACGGAGTGGACAAGAGGGAGGATCATTATTTGAGACAATTATTGGTGTAGTGATGATCACAATGTGACTACATATGGACACCTATCTGCCTCGCTTAGATTCATAATGCTTTTCACACTACTTAGACAGTAGAAGACATACGAGTCGATTCTGGAGAGAGGAACGCTGTACCAGCCGCTACATTATACTTATATATTGACCATAACCTTATTTAGAGACTAATTAATAGACAATACAGCGTCTGGGAAAACACTGAAACCTTTTGTTACGCCACAATAGAGGGATAAATCTCTCACTAAACTCCCCATAAAAGGTTCCTTTTTTACTCAACAAAGGCAACAGAGAATAACTACGCAGATGCTTGAATGCTAGAATGCAGAATTAGAATGGCGATTCGTTGACAATAGTTGTTCTTGAAAATTATCCACTAATTAACATTTACAAGGTCTATCTCTCTAACAACGTGGTCTTTTACAAAAAAATTTTTTGTCCTCTGGTCCAAATGGTACAACATTCATTTGTAAAACGGGCTTCACATGGAAGACGCTTTGAGATCCAGGATATGGTATTAAATAATATTACGAAGATTTTTAGAAAGAAATTAGAGACATTGGAAACTTATAAAATTTTATTCAGTGCTAAGTCTCTTTGGTCAAAACCCATTCACTATGTATGCGCCAAGTAAGACGTTTAGAGTAAGATGAGTTTTGTTAATGTAAGTATCAAATAAAGTGTCGTATAATCAAGTTATGTTGATTATTTGTTTCGTATCATTCAACAGCATAATATAGGAAAGATTTGAGTAATATGACATTAATCTCTAAAATATTCTCATAGCACGAATAACTCATATTTCTGGGGTTCTCTAATAATTGATCTTACACGCTATGCTACGAAATTACTTCTACTAGGAAGACTCCGAGGTGATCAGCGACCCCTTATCCAATAGCAATGGCCCATGTAAGACAGTATATTCGATAGAGACATCTTATTTGGGTCGTATTACAAAGAAACGGGATCGTAAACACCTACACTCACTATATGCACAGAGATCTAGATGACTACTCAACAGATTCCTATAAATCTTTTAGATTAATGGATGTGCTATAGCGGACACCGTGAATCACATTTACGTATACCACGTGTGATTATGAATATATACAGACTAGGAAATTCTGAAACATTATATTACAATGTTAGGGATTTGTATGGGATAGTCCTGTGGTGGAGATCATGTATCATGTTTTGTTTCATCTGACGATGAGACACTGGATAAACTTTCCTTCTTGTTACTCTCTCAATGGAATAGAATATACCCACAAGAATAGCAACTAGACACTACACTGGACTACGTAGTAGTGGTAGTAACTTACTTAAGAAGCTAGATTGTAACCTAGTAGTAACCTCGAGATCCGAGAGGAAAGAACGGTTCGATACCGTATTGTCGAGTAAACCGAGTTAACCTCGGATGGGAGTAAAGTGTTAATTAGACGTTCCTGAATATTGCCTAGCTCTTTAAAGGATGTATTTTTACAATTCTTAAATAATGTAAGGGTATTACAGGAGTTACACGTTTCTAACAACATATAGTGGCAAGAGCTACTGAGTTGTAATGTTTGGAGGCCATGCGGCGAATATAGTATTCACTTTTGGAACCTCAGGCCATATGAGCAAGGAAGATGAAGGTCATGTAGTCGTGGACCCTATGTTATGTAAGAGTTTTTGAAATACCAGGCGCAGAATAATAAACGTGGCCTAACATAAGATGATTTCTTTGATGGCTAGTCCACGGGTTTAACAAATATTAAAATGATGAAGATGCAACATGCCAATAAATCCCTCATGTCCAGATTCCTCTAACCAGTAAGCTCAGAAATCCAGTAACACTTAGGTTGTGGATAACTTCTTGGCCAGAGATGGAGTATAACTCACAGGAACTACATACCATAATAATACTATCTAATGCTCTGTTATGTGTATCATAAATGTTTTCTCCATTGTCCTTTATTGAACTCTCCTGATAGGATGGGTTAGATACGTCGAGGACCACGGAAAGATTCAGGCTTTAGTCAAGACAAACGTAGATCAAAGATCAGGCCACCTGATCAGACTACTCGTATTGAATTGTTTTTTCACGCCCTGTGAGGTATTCCCCGGGCATAATGAGCCCACTAATACAGAGGAGTGAGCACGCCAGCTATCGCTCTATTACCCTTCTGATTCTCAACCTGATTTCTTGAGCTCAATCACACTTGAATTTATATTGTCATTTTCCGGAAAATGTCTGATGACAGTGGACACGTAGAGAGGCTCTTTCTAATGAGCGGAGATAGGTGGTAGAATCGTACCAAAAGATGTACTGGCAATGGGGTTGAATACTCGTAACATAGAAGTGACTCATCGCTCGAATAGAAAATTGCAAAAGGCTGAACAGTTGTGTCGGAGTATGGTGAGGCTACTGATAGATGGGGAGAGCACAAATAGGGAAAATCAAGAGCATGCTATTGAGTTAGCCCATGCTTTAGTGGAAAGAGTTCGATGTGAAACTTAGTCAATAAAATAACAATAAATGAAATAAGCTGTTGGTCTCATAATGTGTAGGTAAAAGATGCACTACTAAAACCAACAAGACCTACTTTCACTACTAATGGTTGAGAATCATATTTATTAAAATTAACCTGAACTATCCCACTATCTACAGACTCAGAGCGGATCGCAAACTCTGAACTACGACCATTGTTTGTCTCCGTAGTACGATCCCTTTCTACTACGGAGCTTAACGGTTTAAAGAATACTGTTTGTCACAATCTCCATGAGCATGTCTATTCCGACACTGGCCATACACAGGATTTGCAGGTACTTAATTGCCGATATGCACTGGTGCCACATAGCCCAGGGGTATAGTCCAAGGGGCTTGTGCTTATCTCTTCCTTGCGTTGAACTTGCCTTATAATAATAGTTATCTAGAGGGTTTATGGATATTAATTTATTTCTTATATATGTTAGCCTCTATTGTATCTTTCCGGTTCCTTTAAACTCCTTAGTCAACTGGTTCACCCCTCTCTTCCTTGGCTCTCTTCCGCGTTCTAGTGGCCTGTCTCTGATAATATATTGGTGTATGGCTATTTTTAATGCCTAGGGTGTGTTACGTGCGACATATAACACAGAAAATGAACCAAGCAGAAACATGGGATATGGGGGAATATCCGTTTACTCATTAAATACTAAATGTAGGTGACATGCGGAGTGCCTGATATTAGTTCAAATTCAGGGTATTAGGGTGTTGCGAGCGGAAGATTGGTCCACTTTATTTCAATAGAGCAAATTATTAATATATTCTGATTTTTACTTTAGCCATTAAGTTTATCATAGGATTTCATTTTGGATATTATTCTCACGAGTAAATAAATTCACATATAGTCAATCAAGTTTTTCAACAGTTTCAGAATAATGCTAATCCAGTATTTCTACTTCTGACGTCGTTGATCTCTGGGGAGCGTATATGTGACCAATCTCAGGATACACCATCCGTGCGAGTAAGGAGTCATCCATAACGTTCGGAACACATCTTTAAACGCTTTCATGTATATATTTCTTTTTTAATGCGGGGAGCAACGTTACCCTCCGTAACACTCGAGTTTTGGAATTGCTACATCACGTTTCAAAACAATTTAAAATCATTACCAAAGAACTATGTCAGATGAAGCCTAGTGCTACGAGTATGATTCGCTGCAGACTAAAAGCTGAAAGTGAACCCGTCAATCACTACGCGAGTAAGTTGAGGTTCCAAATAATAACCGATATTTATAGCAGCAGCAAATGAATGGGTTATGTGGATATGGTTCGCTCTTACACCAGCGGGATGCATTACAACTATTTTATGACCGTAAAACTCATCCGGCTGGTTCGTTCGAAACTCAACAAAAATACGATTCAATACGTCTGGTCTCGAACCCGGGGAGGTCTACAATAATGAGAGGCTAGCAAAAAGAAGTTAGATAAGGTATTCAAATAGTACGCTCATCGCTCTATGTGGCTAATGTTCCGTGCATAAGCGAATGCAGGACTAGTAGGAACAATGTATCTGTAATTATTATGGAAAACTCACGAGAAACTTTGTGGGAGAGATAATTGGCGTATGCAAAAGCTGAGGAGACGAATAGATCACTGGTTCAATCAATTATCTGGTCATAGGTACTTGTGTATAATAGTATTCCTCCGCTATAAGAGCTAAAGATTTTCTTTCTAAACCTCATATCGGTTATTATAATTTCTACAGAAGTAAATGATACCATCAGACATGTAGGAATACCTCAGAAAACCAAATATAAGTTGGACAAAACGAAAGCAATTTAAATGTTAGCCACTGTTCACTCCTGCCTTGATGTCCTCAGATATTGATAGTTAATACTGCTCAAATTGGGCTAAAGTACAATACTACTTTAGATTCCATTGTTCCCCTAACTCGGTCCTCAAAAACCTCTGCAGCTAAACGCTACCTTAAACTTTAGTTGTGGAGGGAAACCCATACTCATGGTAGCAATGTTGTCAGTCAGTCAGTCAGTTAGATTGATAAACTAAATTCAAATGTGAAATGTCACAAAAGAACTAACTGAATGCAAAAGGACGTTATGCTAGAAAAGTTTAAACTGTCAATATATTGTTTAGGCTATTGCATTATTTATTGTCTTCACTCTCAGATTATAATTTTGTGTGAGGCCGAGTGATTGTGTTTGTAAGGATTTTATAGGTTGTTGTAAGATGCCTTGTGGAGCAACTCATCAACTCTGCAGGCTGAAAAAACTATTGAACGTGTAGACCGGTAAGCTGTAGAAAAGTGGAATTACTGACATAAATCACTCATTGAAGAATGATTAGGAAGTTGGTATCTCACGAGAGGTTTTTGGAGTCGGGGTTTTAGTCATTCGAGAAGACAATGGATAAATTCGTCAAAATAGTTAGCCACTTTTATCTACAAGAAGTTATGCACATGAAGTTCCAATCCGAGTAGTTGTACCAATAACTAAACTGATGTTATATCTAGATGGTTAAATTCAATCGAAACACAGGTTTATTGGCCAATTCCTCCCACGAATTCATTAATTAGGAAGACCTAAATACTTAGTTTATTTTCAAGAGTAATTCCAGGTGGTCACTTCCTTAGATGTTTTATTTCTATTTTGTATATGTTTCTAAGGCGCTGCCCAGTCAAATTATTTTCTACAATGGAGTTATTCAAAGTGCCATAATATATTTTACGTAGAGATTATTTATCGGTCCTCGCACTCTTGCCTTAATCTAGATGGGAATATCACAATTTGTGAGATAACTCTTCATAAACTTGTTCTCACTGGTAGCTCAACCCTATATGTACTTCACTTGAATACTCATCTGGCTCAAGGCTGTTAATTTGCCAGATCAGCTCATCGCAGAACTCGAACTCATGTCAAGACAAACTGTGGAAGGGGTATGGATTTGCTATTTGTGGTGAGTTTGTTACTGAGATACATCGAAGCACAAAAAAAATAACTGTTCGTTTTCGATAATAAAGTTTGTAATTCGAGATCTAACTAAATATGCGCAAACTCCGAACACCTACTAATTTGGTCTCTATATTAAATCCTTAATTTCATCATTCAATTATACTATTTCTATATTAATGATACCATTTGCTAACAAAATCTTATTACACACTTAACTCTCCCTCTTGA